>VDFB02336613.1:0-15537 GCA_007258455.2 Sequoia sempervirens
TAATAATAAATTACCCATAGATTTTACCTCTTCAATTACTCTACTCATAAAATTACCAGGAATTATTTAAATTTGATAGTTACCTTATCTATAATTTTCATAGTTAATTGATTGAAATAACCTTTTTGATTTTTTTTTCACTCCAAGAATAAAATTTCATTTATACATACACACAAAAGAGATTTGGCTTCTTGAATTCACGGAGCATAATTACCCCTGAGATTTCACTCAATTACCTTTGCAACTTACCTAAGAGCTCTTTAGCAGGATTTCTATTCATCATTTTTCATGGGATGATAGTAACTGATTTTTGCACCTATTAATACACGTTTGTCACAGGATGTGACAATTACTAAGCTACCAGGACTTAGAAGATCTTGAAACAAAAGTGCATGTAACTATTTGAGAGGATTATCATCTAGGTTTATAAGAAAATGATTCTTAGATCTTGCTCCTATAAGAAAATTCTACAGCGATTGCGTGCCTTCATCCAATTGTTGCATCCAGGTCAATTTGTATGACCACTTCGACTTTTCCATTTTGAAAACTGCAAATATTCCTTAATCATTGACCATAATCAATGGTCTAGATGCACTGGGCATTGATATCAATGTCACTGATGGATTGATAAATAGTGAAGTGTGATTTAATTTACCAATCACCTGCAATCAATGAAATGTTGCTAAGTAGCCATGGACTTTTCTTTAACCTCAATCATACCTCTTTCAACCGTAACAATAGATACATCAAGGGTACCTCCTCCAAGGTAAAAAACTAGAATGTTTCTTTTCCTCCAACGAAGCAAAACCATAAGTTATTGCTGCAACCATGGGTTCATTAATGATCTGCATCACATTAAGCCCCGCAATCCTACCGGCATCTTTAGTTGCTCACTTTTGTGAATTGTTAAAATAAGCAAGCACAATAATCATAGCATTTTGTACATCACATTGGAGGTATTGTTCAGCTATCATTTTCATCAACATCATGGACTTTGCTTTGCCAAAAATAATAATAATAAACTTCACGTTGCCACTGTATTTTGGATGCAAACATGTTACACCATTAGCCCAATCAAGATCAGAAACCCTAATATGAGGAAAGCTAGCTTGGCAATTTCAACTGATCACTACCTCTCCTCTTTGTCAAATAGGCTACTTATAATGAGTTTTATGTAGCATCCTTTTGAACTCTCTATTGCCTCTTCCTTATGCTACCAAGGAAAATAGCTCAAAGGAAGATACAAACTAGTATTAAACAGCTAATTATTCACTCTAACTCTTTACTCCTATCAACCATTCATGCATTGATAGAGCCCTAGACTCATTCTCTCCTTTATCCCATGTCCTTTGCCTCTTATCTATGATATGTTAGAATGTCCCTTGGTAACTTAAAGGATTTCCATCATCAAGAAGATGAAGATAACATTTTTGCAACCATTTGTTATATTGTTTGTTGTACTATGCCCTTGACACAAGTGTAACCTCCACTGTCACAAGTGTAATAGGCACTGAAACACAGTAATTGTCAGAAAACAGTCAATGAAACAAGTGTAACTGCTACTGTCAGAAGCATAACTGTCAATTTGCAAAGTAGGTTAACAATTTTTGTCAGAGATAAAAAATAAAAAAATTAAAAAAAATTGATGTTTTGATGGATTTTTTAGAGTATACTGATCTTGCGATTTCTTTTCTGATCCCTTGTGGATCATTTCTAATTCATGTACTATTACATGTTTAGTAGAATGCAATTAAATTTCATTTCAGGAATTTTCAGGTTGGATGTGCATTTTTAGCGATATCAACATAAAACCAAAAAAAAACTCAAATTTCCTTCACAACTTCGCCCACCTTATTCAGTTTAGGTGTTCTTCATCTTTTATCCATCTCAAATCTGGCACACAACAACCTCCCTGGAGTAGGTGGCACTATAGAACATATGCTTTTTCTACATAATTCTATTACCAAAAATACTTATTCACACACTGAAACATATCAACAACCTTTGAAAAAATCTCCACATTAGACACATTTGTATTGATATATGGACACATTGGAATATTGGAAGATAAATTCCTCTTCTCCCAAGTTGTTCCACCAATCTGCATATTGCCATTATGTAGGAGTCAAGAACAAAAATAATCACTTAAATCATGAGTGATTCCCAATATCAAGTCAACAACAAATTTTCCACATTGATCCAGGCATAGTGAATTTGTAAATTTTAATGACCTACTAGCATCTCACCTGTTGTTACATGTTTCTTCTATCCCCCAGAAAGTTCTCTATTGATTTGGTCACTGACTACAGTATCTCTACATATATCAAGGTCTTCTTCGAAATCACCAAACCTTAAAATTTTTCTTTTGTTCAAATTATCATAGTATTCCTTGCAGCCTCACTATACCACACCATCAATGAGATTTGACATTGTGAAGGAAAAAAAAATGTATCAATGAGGAATCTTGGTTTGGTTTTATGAGAAACAAAATCATTATGCATGTATGCCTCAATATGGCCTCTTTGCTAGTTACCTAAGCCAATCAAGCACAAAAGGGATAACGAGATAGTCACTTTTGTAGTACCAAACTCAAAACTTTACTTTTATTTGTATTCAACCAGTAGCCTCTTGTATAAGGATGTTGTCTCGAGAATAAAATTAGTGAATTAAGTATTTGTAATAGTAAAAATTAGTCTTTTATATTAATTTTCTTTTGGTTTTGTGTCTATTTTTGAGAGAGTGTTTTCACTATGGTTGATATGTCTTTAAAATTGATATCATGATTTATTACACATCTATTTTAAGTTACATTGTGGGCCCATAACCCACAGGTCCTTGGATTCACATCTTAAACTTGGAATATTGACATTGTGTTTGGAATAGGTTGGTGAGAATAAAACCATGTTGTTATAAGATATGAAACCAAATAGACTATATTATCATCAAACATGAGGACATGTCAATTTTTACAAGGGGAGAAACCACCTCTAATTAAAAATAACAATAACACCCATTTACCTTTCATAGTGTAGAAAATGGGTGTATAGTTATGCCATATATGTGGGTTAGATTGACCAAAAATGAGCTGTCACATTCGATTTTCTTGGAATAAGTCCTCTTGAATTATTTGTCCCAAAATAACACATAGCCTTAGAATTAACACCTATCTTTACCTATAATGTATTTTCTTCCTTTTAGCTTGCAAGTCCTAAATATAGGTTTCAACTTCCTCATAATTATTTAATTATTGAAGAAACAACACATATTCTTTGTCATAAACATTTTGATTAGTCTTAAACCCACCATTATTGATTTTGATTGTTTTTTATAAACATAAAAGTAAACACCATGATAGTTATATAACACATTCTAGAATGGATATTACGTAATATACGTAGTGAACCCTTGGGTAATATGTCATCTTATAAATGGACTCAATTAGATATTTATATCTAGAAATTCTTGACTAATAATTCAACCTTGTGACATAGATGTAAGATCATAGTGAATTATTACCCATACTTAGTGGGTGCTTAATGTTGTGATCTATCATGTGTTGGAGTTTGTGAATTTAAATAGATCAAGCATAGCATTTTAAGAAAAAATTCTTTCAATATCTAACTTAGTTTTAAATGTTGGGGATTCAATAATATTAATATCATGTCTCATATTTAAAACATAGAAGCTATTGAAATAGTTGTAAAATCCTACTTTAGTGATTTCCCCTTATTTACAAAACCTCTTCATAAGATAATGAATGCAATAGTTCACTTTAAAATTAATTATGGGAATGATAGTTAAGCCCAACTCTTTCCTTTAAAGAGGTTTTTGGTGATCTACCCCCTATTTTTCTCATTATACAAACATGTGTATACACATTATCACAAGAAAGTAAGATGTTCCTACATAATGTCTCATGAAAAACAAGTCTTCAAATTTATATGATCCAATTGTCAAGTAGTATCTTAATACACTATTGCCCATTTAATATAGCCTTGAATGAGAATCATCTCATGGACCATGGGCTTTGATGTGTCAAAAATAATAAGGGAATGGCTACCTATAGACATCAAGTGCATTTTAGTTTTATTCTAGATGGGTGCACGCTAGTTACATTAAATGAAGGATTAGTTCTAGTGTATATCTATGAAGTTTCCTATGTATATTAATAATTTACTATTGATATTCCAAGAAATATTACCATGTATTATTCTATTGTACTTTGATATTGGACTTGATCAACCCAATAACTTTATACATGTGTCTTATAGACTATTGTATTTATTTTCATTCAATTATACTTGACATATGAAAAAGAAGATACTCATGTAGTCCAGAATGCATGATTATCATCTTAGAATGTATTTTGAGTGTATTAATTTTATAGTTCAAGGATGAGTGACTACATAGTATGGGATATGAATGTCATTTGAATAGGTATATGTTATGTCAGCACATGATAATAATTTTGTAAATTTAATGTTGAAGTTACATGTAAGTGATTAAAATATCTATATTAAAGAAAATTGATAAGGTTGAAATATGTGAGTAAACACATAAAATACCATTAGTTTCTTTCATTGTAAATTCCTAATATGTGTGTATATATATAGCTCTTGTCATTGGAAAAAATGTTTTCTTGTAATACTTGTTAACTTAAAATACAATTGGAAAAGGGAGATATCTATGAATTAAAAGAAGAAAAGGATATAGATGAAGTAAATATATATAAAATATTATGAAGAATGGTTATGCTCAATATAATTTTCTTCAATTATTGATTATTTGTTTTCTGAGTTGTGATGTAGATTTATCTCGTGCTACTGAGGACAACAGCTAATTTACAGGGGGAGAATTGTTATGTGACATTTTCCCCAAGAGAAAATAAATCTATTAAATAACCCTTTAGAATTTAAAAGGGGGAGAAAAATAAAGGATATTATAATCCTTTGGTAAAAAGAGAAATTAAAGAATATGCATAAACATTCTTTAAAAGGGGAAGCCTAATAATTTATTTAAATAATTGTTATAAAGGAAGCCTTTGTGAAAGGGTGTGATGATTTTGGAAACCACCCCTTAAAATATATATAAATCATTCGTGTGAAAATTATTTTGTGCTCTCTTTTGCTTCTAGGGTTTTCAACCTAAAATGAGAGAGAGAAAACAACACTTATTCACTCTAGAATAAACCTTTGAGATTTCAATGCAAAGGAGATTTAAATATGATAAATGGAGACTCCTAGGGAAAGGATAACAAAAAATGAGGGTTCACCACCAAGTGTAAACTTGGAAAATGCAAGATGTTTGAAAACACAGTGCGATATGCAAACTAATACTAAATGACCAAAGATTGCAAGTAAAATAAAACAAAAAGATGTGAAACTAGAGATGTGCACCTGGGAAGTTGAAGAAGGGAGGATGGAGCTTTGGAATTTTGAAAAAATAACTGTGAATTCCAATTGGGACTCATACGCCAAGCTGGGCGACTTAGTCTAGTTTCAGGAAGACTTTGTTGGAACAGGTTATACACAAATAGATACTCAGATCTGCAAAATTCTTGTTTAGGCCTAGGCAGTGGGACTCATTTTCCAATAGTGGTGAATTAGTCCACCTTTGGATTTCTGGAAATTCAAAATAGGAAACTATGGCCCTCAATATGCTCATCTGCTCTTGATGCAGATCTGGGTTTGAAACTATAGAATTGAGCTGATAGATATTATCCAAGCTTCTCTTAGTACTTTGACAACTTTTACTTGCTTTGATCACTTTTCCAATCTTAAGTTCTTGGTAAATCTACAATCTAGCCCTGTAAATCACACACAAGAAGAGGGAAAAATGTTGTGGGGTTAGTGAATAGGGGTTTTCCTTGGTCAAACCCCTTGTTGGTAATTAAGCCCTTGAAATGAAATGAAATAGAATGGAGAATGATGAATGAACAAATAATGATGTTGGAACTCACCAAAACCTTGCTATAGGATGCTGCAAACATGTAAGTGATGGATCCAATGGATGTGGACTTGAACTATAGCTTGATGTTGATGGACCTTAAATGCAATGCTTACAAATCCTACACCACAATTGTTAACTTTAAAAAAACATGATACAAGCAATATTTGACATGATGGAAGACACTTGAAGAAGCTCTTTAAAGCTTGATAATCTGCTCTTGAAATTCCTTGGACGCTCTTATGAATTACTCAAATGCTCTTGTGAACTATATGCATGAATGCTTGTAAAATTTTCTAGGTATGAATACTTGAATGCATGGGATGAAATGAGGGAAAGAAGCTTGTCTTTATACTTAATTATACAATAATTCCCAAAATTACATCACAGGTTGACCTTAGATCTTGGAGAATAAAAACCTGCTAGAATTTTGAATTAAATTTGAATTTTGAGTTAAAGGGGACTCATTTGCCACCCTGGGCGAATGGGTCTCACCTAAGGGGACTCATTCACCCATAATGGAAAATGATTCCCACCTTAGGAGTTTAAGGTGGGCTTCAGGATTTTGATATTTTAAATGATATTTATTGGGATTATTCTAAAAAATACACATAAGTAAGGCTTGTGGATGCAAAATGGGCCCAATTAAAGCATAAGAAAGACCAATTATTAATGAAAAAACTAGAAAAGTGTGAAAGTATGTTACAACACTTTACAACACTTAGGTAAGGTATCATTTGATTCCTTTTGGTTCACAAGGGCCCGAGACCTAATGTGAATGTTTTATCTATATTACAACACTACATCAAGACAACATTAAACCAAAATCCATAAGAAGGACCCAAACAAGTGTGAAAAATGTAAAAGGACCCTTTTTTTGACACTACAATATAATCTAGGGAAAGCTTGTTTAATGGAAAGGAAAATAGTTCATATTGGAAGGAAGGATCATAATGGTTAATGCCATTCTGTTTTAAAGTATAATCTACATGACCTTTAAATCCTAAGATTTCTAAATTGTGAAGTAGAGAAAATCAATGAGTCCATAACATCATTTATTTGGAAAGGCACTAGTGAAAATAAAAAGAAGATAACCTTGATAACTTGGGAAAATTTTGAAACACAAATATTTATAGGTGCTAGAATTTATTATTTTAATTCTCAAAACCTAGACTTAGGAGCACAAATTTCTTGGCATATGTAGACAAAGGCTAATTCAAGATGGTTTAAAATATTGCAAGATAAACATTTGCACTCTCAAGATAGGGAACAAATCTTTGTTCTCGCAAACCCTCCGTTGAGATAAAAAATATAGAGAATTTTAGTGAAAATTTATCAATTTATCCTCCCATAGCTTTCTTGGGAAATCTACAATGGAAAAAATACTACCTTCTAGGAAGACACATGGAATGGTCATAATCCATTGATTTTTGTTCAAGGATTGCAAAATATAGATTCTTCTCCTCAAAGATTTTTTGGGAAAAATGGCTTCCCAAATAGTTGTTGTGAAAACTTAAAGTAGATTTGAATCCCAAATGACCAAAAGGATTGAATTGAATCCCTACTAAAATAAAGGATATTTTCTATTCTCAATATGAAGATAAAATGAAATGGACAACATTACTATGTTGAGAATATCTATATTTAGGAAAGGATTTAGAGCACTCACCCAAGTCATATGAGATGATGAATGGTCAAAATCATTATAATATGATAAGGATAGTGCTCCTAAAGAAGGATCGTATTCAAGGCTTACACTTCAGAATAAAATTATTACAAGTAAAAGATTAAAAAAATGGGTATTTCTAATTCTTTTAATTGTGTTCTCTATGGAATATCAATTGAATATATATACCACCTCATTCTTAATTATAATTTTATCCTCAAATTTCAAAAAATATTGTACAATAAATTAAATTGACAAGGAAGCTTCCATAACTTAATTCAACAACACTTTTAGAGTTGGATTCTTGTTTATATGGACTCAAATTTTAATTTTATATGGAAAATAGATCTATCCATTTTGATCTAGTTGTTCTGGAAATAAATGATTTTAGAATATTTAGAAAAGCTCCATATTATTTTTCATCTCTTATATTGTACATTAAAAAAGATATCAAACATTATTAATGCTTTTGTATTATAAAATTCCAATTACCTTGAGATATTCATCAACTATCACAACGAGATCTCAAGGAATTAAAACTTATTATATCCCCCATAATTTTATTATTTGTCACCTATCCCTAATGTAAATTATGCTAATCTCTTGCCCAAGTGGGAAACTCCTACCCATACTTTGATGATGCTTGTAAGGGCATTCTAAGTTGTTCTAATGTAGGTTGTAATTTGTTTATATTTTATGACTCTAATAACAATAAAAAAAAGTCAATGCTTGTAAGGGCATTCTAAGTTGTTCTAATGTAGGTTGTAATTTTTTTATATTTTATGACTCTAATAACAATAAAAAAAGTCAAGATTTACTACTAGGTATGTCTATTGTAAGATAAGAAGGTTTCTCAAAAATCTAGAATGGAGGGTGATTTAATTATATTTTCAATACCCTAAAACAAAAATCTTCTTTTTCATGAAAATTGAAAAATATTTTCAATTTGATCAAGCCCCTACAATATAAACTCATGGAAATGGTTCCGTTTGATAAATTCTTTGCATTAATATGCATCGCTTCTGCATATTTAACTGAAAAGGAACATGACTGGTTAAAAGGAATATTCTGTTTAAACCAGATAAAGACATCAAGCAGATATCATGCAATTGATATTTTGAACGAAGCAAATCCATTTTCTTAATTCAATAAAGTCAACCTTTATCTTACTCCAAAAGAAATCAAAATAAATATAAGAAGCCAAACTCTATCCTTGCAAATATCACAGGAAAATATTGTATACATACTATTACGTATTTGTGATGCTTGACACTTGGAATTGAACAACTATAAATAGACTAGACACTCTGAAACGATTCTTTGCTGGTTTTAGGTTTATATATAAATGTGAAAGTATTATGTTAAGAGTTTTAATCTTTAATAATCTGAACTAAATTATATTTTAATACAATCCTCCATCTAGAAGAAAATGATAGCTCAACATCATGACGCACCTGTAGGACAGTAATGATATCACCCTGGTAATGTTTTTCCCTTGTCAGACTTGTTCTGTATTTTCTTATTCGAAGTCTTTGTAGATTTAGTCACAGTTCGATCATATTAGATTTTTAGGTTGATTTATTTTTAAATATCTGCATTTCTTATATTATATTTTCTAATAAACAAACATGCATGCAATGCTACTAGAAATGTTGACAATGCTTAATGGTTTCCTTGGATTTTTACCTTATTATAAATCAATCTGTTTGTTTATGTTTACAACTGGGTTGAGCTGACGGATAGATTCGAATTCGGCACATAACTCACGTCCTTCTATTTGTGAAGCAAAAAAGTTCTTATGTTTTCACAGATACTTTCCATTGTAAGTGGGGTTATCGAATGTTGACATCTTGCTACCAAATACTTCAGTTCGCACTGTCTTTACCAGCGTCTGGTGTGGTAGTGTGCGGGTGTAATCTTTTATAGGTAGTGGGCCCCCTGTGATCAAAAGTCAATTTGGTGGATCTTTATGAAGTAGTTTTTTCCTATGGTTGATGAAAAAGTTCCTGGTTGTGGTGGATTTCATGTGAGTTCTATAATGTTCTAACAATACTGTTGGACTTGGACTTCTTTTACGAAAATTTTCTATTGAGATATGTTTAGCTTTAAAGTATCCAAACTCATTAATAATGATAGATGATAAAGACAACAAGTTAACAATGAAATACAATCTAAATCATGACAAATAGATTTATCTAGAGAAATTCTTTTAGAAATGCTAATAAAATACAAGGTAGAGGACCAACTTACAGAACTTCTTATGGTTTGAAGCCTTCCTCTAAGTTATGCACAAGCAATCTACACACAAGGCAAATGAGGAAAAATGTTGGGGTGATTTCATCGTTGGTTGCAGTCAAACCCCTGTTTTTGTGTTCCCACCTCCATGAACTGCTAGATTAATAGACAAAATAATAGACACAAAATAAAATAGATACAAAGTGATAAAAGAAAACCCCGTTCAAGAGGAAAACCCGTATCACAAGATAAGATACAAAGTGATAAAAGAAAACCCTGCACAGGAGGAGAGCCCATGCCACAAGATAAGACACAATAGATAATATGATAGAAAATAGACAAGAATCAAGAGAGATTTGCCAACAATTTGTGGCCCCCTCTTGTCTTAATAGACAAAATGTTAAGTGTCCATCAGAGAGCTTTGGTCATTGGAGATGCTTCAATCCAGTAGAGCTTGGCCATAGAGATGAGATAAAGAGACTAAAAGAGCAACAAAAGAGAGCTAGAATCAGAGAGTGATATAATGAAAAGGAACGAGGGTGAAAAGAAAGGTTTTGTTCAACTACATGGGTATGAAGAATCATTACTCTTAAAAATCAACCATAGGGACATGTGTCACGAGTCAAAGATTTTGATATTCCTTATTTGAACTTGCACAAGTACATGGAAACTAGCACGCCGAATAGATGTTTGCATACTATGCAGGCATCCAAATCATTAGTTTGCAAGAAATGAGGTGGAAAACTATTGTCACTTCATAACTGGTCCTTATGAAGTCAAAATCACAAAATTTTGACCCATATAGTTCATGTCATAAATGCAAGGGTCAAATGCGTAATTGTGAAATTTTCACAAGGTATAATTTTATGACATTCCATTTTTCCCCCACTTTAATGAACTAATCTTTGGGAAAAATTAGCTACACTAAAGTATAAAGTAGTAAATTAGAGAAAACTCAATTTTTTTATGGATTTACATGCTAAAAGGATATTGTAGAGGCTGCAAAGGTTGAGCTGGAAGGTACTAATGATACCCCAAGGAATTGAGCTTGGTTAGAAACCACAAAATTTGATGTGAAGATTCATTTTGCAAAACTTGAATTTAAGTCAGTTTAGAAATTGGAAGAAGCTACCAAAGTGAGAAGAAAGCTCAAGAAAAATTTAGTGGTTTAGAAGAAAAATATGATAAAAAGTGAGTATATGCCCCCTCCTGATTTTTCCCCCTGCTTGGTGGGTTAAAAGAAAGAAAAATGATGGGACCATAATCTCTAAGAAAAATGGGCCCTATGGGGACCTATATATACTTGAGTGGGCCCCTAGAAGGGTCATTTTCACTATTCACTACAAGAGTTTTGTTGACTTTTGTGAGAGAAAAGCTAGAAAATTACCTTGCAGATAAGATTTGGAGGACCTGTGGATCAAGTAGCTATGTTAGGCGATTGTCGACGGGTGTGCGGTCAACTAGGTGAGTCTAAAAACCTCACTTTTATGCATTTTATTAGATTTTATTAGTATTTTTGTAAAAAAAGGAACGCAGGCATCCCAACGACACAAATGAGTCCTGCTAGCATGTGGGCATCCTACCTACATGCAAGGAGCCTTCAACCACATTAGGGTTCACCATACATGCTAGCGTCCAACCAACTTTCAATGGTGAATCTTAGACATAAGCGTGGAATGTAGATATTTGTACACCGTGCCTACATCCTAGAGGTCACACTTAGAAAAATTATGGTGTAGAAGTTAGAAGATTTTGATATAGAGAGAGCTTTGACTTGAATCTAGAGATGAGAGAGCATGGTGATAGAAAAGTTCTATGGATGATCCATGACCATGCACAATGCATGTCACCAGACAAGGAGGGGCATCTTCACCATGTAGGCTTATGGTACACCTACACTGTGCCAAAGATGATTTTCCATGATCATATGTTGATGGCCTTAATGGAGTGATGGGAATCAACCACCTCCAGGTTCCACCTTTCAATGGGTGATATGATTATCATCGTGTAGGTCATCTACCATATCACCAACCTCCCCATTTGTGGATTGTGGGTGGCTGTAGATGATGTTCACTCTTCCCAAAAGCAACTCGAGGGTATTTGATACTACATAGGGCATAAAAACGTTGGTAATTGGACAAGCCATAGTTACATTTGCTGGTTCGAGAAGGACAACATAGTGGTCCCCGTTGTACAAATATGATAGTGGTGATAGTCCCTATATGGGTTACCATGGCTGGGTGATACTCTTAGCTTCATGGGGGCCTTGTCCATACTAAGAGAGATGGAGGAGTGATGCATTGTCTACATGTGGGGCCAGAGCATGCTTGCACACTTATACTATGAATTTGGTAGGTTCATGCATTATGAGTACTTGAGCCTAACTGCATGCACACTATTACAGGTGTGTGCATTCACTCACATTACTTGCACTCGAACAGTCAGATATACGTGGGTTAGGGACCATAGTGTTTTGATGGCACACTAGTATGAGCTTATTCACTAGTGGAGAAATGGGAACCTGCATTTTTGGAGACTTTAGATAGATACTTTGTAAGAAGACTAGATTAGATGGTGACCATATAGAGGTATGAGATGGGTAGATAACCATAGGTCACAACTATGAAATATGTAGCGTGACTATTTTTTGATTTGTCACATAGATTTTGTTAATATTCCCTTTTATTGGAGCTAGGTGGTGTGATCATTTGGCCTTTACAAACCATCTTTCTGACTATTCCATCTTATACCCAAGAAATCTATAGCTTTTAAGAATCTCATGTAGAGGTTTGATGAATGATTAGAGACTAGAACCCCATGAATAAAATGAATCTTTTTAGGAGAAGGGGTAGCCATATTCAAGTAAGCGATGGGTCTCTTAGGATTTTTGAGGGCCAAAGAGACTACCACCACATTCACTAACTTCTCAACTCATGAAGAGGAAGTAGAAGGTTTTGAAAAAAATATGTTCAAGAGATCTATGGATAGGAGATGATGGTTCTAATAAATCATCTAGGGCATCATCTAACATATTGAAATCCTCCTTAGAAAAAGCATTGTCATAAATATTAAAAAAATATAGAAAAAGATCGAACATGTCTCATGTTGGGTTCACCAAAAATATAGATAAGGGGGATTTTCTACTCACAAGTCTCTTGATTAATAAGAGATTCCCATGAAATGAACTACCTTAAACTACCTCAGACTAGTCAGTGTATTGAAAACAAGAATGAAGAAATTGCAAAGAAAGGACTAAAGATAGTAATAGAGAGACAACTTCAAGAACCAAAAAAATAGATCAATGAGATTCTTGTCACAAAGGGCGGAGCTCTCAACCAAAGGACAAGAGTGCAAGAGCGGGACACTATCATAGTGAACTAAAGTCCCAGAGGCACGTTGGAATCCTATATGAATAGAGTACTAAACTATTCTAGACAAAATTATAAAGGATCTGCTAACTAATTTAGATCTAAGGTATGTTTAATCTATTGAGTTCACAAAAAGTAGGAAATGTTAATAAAAGGTAAGGAAGGTAGTAGTGATTGTTTTAGTGGCTAATATTCACCAATTGTCTAATATTTGAAATTTGGGAATCCAAAATTGGCTAATAGTTTGATCTATAATGTGACTTGAATCACCACATTTTTATAAAATTTTATTATAGTGTGGACATGGAAAAAGTAACCCTTCTACTTTTTCTCATGTCTAGGCCCTCCTAGTGGATTTTGGTTTGACTTTTCCTAGATTTAATGTTGTAATGTGGTCAACACATTCACATTAGGTCTTCGACCCTTGTGATCATTAAGACTTTTAGGATGTCTTGTAAAGGTGTTGTGAAGTCTTGTAACCCACTTTCACACTTTTCTAGGACCCTTTGGTTATAATTCACTTATATAACCCATTTTTATCACATACCAAGTCTTATTTCAAAGTGTTGTAAAGAGTTGTAACAAACTCATGATTTTCTAGAATTGTCATGACTAATTCAACCCTTTCTCATGTTTAAATGTCCCCTTAATGCAGTTTCCAGCCATTCTTAAGTGTGTTTTTGATGATATTCCCATTATAAAACATTTAATTCCCTTTAATTCTCAATACCCACTTAAATTGCTTAAGTGGGACTAAGTCGCCAATATGGGTGACTTAGTCCTTTTTTGCACAAAATCAAAATTATTTCAAATTTCTGGCAAGATTGTATTCTCTAACCCTTGAGGTCAACCTGTGATGTGTTATTTTGAGGAAATTTAGTAAAATCAAGTATATGAAACTTAGAATTTTAGCACCAATGCACTTTTCTAGCTCTTCTACAGTTTTTCACCTAAAAGGAGAGAGGTAGAACCGAAAATGCTAAGGGGTTCATTCAAATTATGTTATGTATGATTTAATCTAAGCTAAATGAAGTGAACTAAATGCAATTAGTTGATCTAAATGAATGATTATGAATGAAAAACTAAGATTTAGGCTATCTTAGAAAACACACTGTGATATGCAAACAATGAACTAAGAATGAATAAAATGCAAAACAAAAAGAGAAAGGCTGAATTAGAGTGCACCTGGGAAAGATTTGAGGGATCTAGAATGTCCTGAATGATGTTTGAGATTACTGAAAATTAACAGTTGGACTCATTCACCCATGGTGGCGAATTAGTCCTGCTACTGGTGAAATCTGTCGAAAATCAAGTTTCTGACTATCGGGATCTAGAATCTAACAAAACCTAGATTTTCAGTCTTAAGGTGAGACTTATTTGCCACTGGTGGTGAATCAGTCCTCTCCCACAATTATGAGAAATTAGGAGACAACTCTGCAACACTAGATCTTGAAATGTCTGCTTGTCGGGTTGTCAACATCAATTCTATAAGAAACATACATAAAACATTCTCCAAGCTTGAAGTATGATTGATTTGACTTGAAGCACCTAGTTGACTTGTTGACCAATCTTTAATCACCTAAATTCTTGTTAAATCTACATACCTAGGTCTGCAAACACACATGCAAGGGGGAAAATGGTTGAGGGTTACAAAATAGGGGTTTTCCTTGGTCAAACCCCACTTTAGTAATCAAACCCTTAATAAAATAATGAAATGCAAGAGAATGATAAACAAATAATATGCAAATGCTACCGACTTACTAAACTCTTGTTGATGAAAATCTAAATGTACATCAATGGATTCTCCACAATACTTTAATAGTGCTTGATTTGATGTTGTAAGATGCTTGAATGCTTGAGTGAATGAGTGAATGAGTGAACTTGATGAATGGAGTTAGAATTGATGTAAAAACACTTATTTATATATTATTGTGCCTTAGTAACTCGTTAATACCTCATCACAGGCTGACATAAAGTTATTTTGAATAAAAACCCAAAAGGAAATTTAAAATATTTTGAATTTGGAGCCAAGGGGAACTCATTCGCCACCCATGGCGAATGGGTCCCACCTAGGACCTCAAAATGGGTGTTGGGAATTATCTTGTATTTAATGTTGTTTGTCGGGCTTACATTCAAAAATACACTTAATTAAAGCTTATAAGGGCATAAAAGGGTCAAATAAACCATAAGAAAGGGATAAATAGTGAAGTTGTGCCTAGAAAAGCATGAAATCTTGTTACAAGACTTTACAACACTTCAAACTTGGACTTGATTAGTGATGAAAAGGTGATTTTTAAGTGAATTGTAATGAATAGAGCCTAG
>VDFB02336614.1:0-99436 GCA_007258455.2 Sequoia sempervirens
TGGCATCACAATGTAGCTCAAATGGTCTGGTGAAATCCGGTAAAACCAAGACTGGACATGTAGTCATGAGAAGCTTGAACTTCTCAAAGCACGCCTGTGCAAGAGGTGTCCACACAAAGGCTCCCTTCTTAGTCAAATCAGTTAGTGGCGCAGCATGTCGCGAGAATCCACTAATGAACCGACGATAGAAGGCACATAATCCTACAAACCCCCTGAGCTGTGTCAATGTCTCAGGTGTAGGCCAATCGATGATAGCTCGAACTTTCTCTGGATCCATGCTGACTCCCTCTCCACTGATAATGTGACCCAGATACAAAAGCTCTACCATGCCTAAAGCACACTTGGACTCCTTGGCGTACAAGGACTCCCTGTCAAGTATACTCAATACCTCATCCAGGTGAACCATGTGTTTCTCCCATGATTTGCTGTAAACCAAGATGTCGTCGAAGAACACCAATACAAATTTCCTCAAATGAGGATGGAAAACCCTGTTCATAGTAGACTGAAACGTAGCTGGAGCATTGGTTAAACCGAATGGCATAACCAAGAAATCATAGTGTCCACAGTGACATCTGAAAGCGGTTTTCTCAATATCCTCCTCTCGGACTCTAATCTGATGGTAACCTGTCCTCAAGTCAATCTTTGAGAAATAGCAAGCTCCATGAAGCTCGTCTATCAACTCATCTATCCGTGGAATAGGATACCTGTTCTTTATAGTCTTCCTGTTGAGCATCCTGTAGTCAATACACATCCTAAGTGTACCATCCTTTTTCTTCACCAAAACAACTGATGAAGCAAAGGGTGACTTACTCGGCCTGATGTGCCCCATAGCTAAAAGTTCTTTGATGGTCTTTTCAATTTCATCTTTCAAGCGTTTAGGGTGCCGGTAAGGAGTGATCATAATAGGTTTTGTGCCCTCATCCAGTTCTATGATATGTTCAATAACTCTATCAGGAGGTCTACCTGGTGGAATAGCACTGAAAACCTTTGCATGTTTGATTCGAAGTTCCTGCACATCTAGGTGGTAAGAAGAAGCTTGCTGCTCCAACTGTGAAGGCATTAACTTGCACTCTGCTGCCCAATCTACCATATCATGCTGAATCAAACGTTCCATTCTACGGAGTGAAATTTCTTTCACATTGCTGTCCTTGATGGCTTTAAGAACATGATTCGTGCCATCAACTCTGAATTTCATCTCCATGTCATGCAAATTAAGTGTGAACTCTCCTATCGCATGAAGCCACTTCATGCCGAGAACTATATCTGTTCCTCCCATGTTCACAACATAGTAATCTACCTTAAACTCAAAGTTATTGAGTTTCATGGGCAAGTCGGGTATCATCCTCTCACAATTGAGAGTGTATCCATCTACAACCTTCACACGAATGCCTTCAAGCTGCTGAGTTTGAATTCCCCGTTTCTCCACTAACCGTGAATCAATAAAGTTGTGGGTTGCACCTGTATCTAGAAGAGATATGACCCTTTGACCAGCTAGGATCCCACGGAGTTTGAAAGATCCCTCTCTCTGCATGCTGGACATATGAGCCTCCTGTAACTCAGTTTCTACTACAATTTCTGCCTCATTTTCTGATTCTTCTCCATCTATATCATAGATTGGAGCTTGCTGATCAGAAAAATCAGTCAACGTTTCTCCCTCATAAAACCACTCCATGTGCCTGTTTTTCCCTTTAGGTTTGAGGGGGCAGTCATGATTAAGGTCATACGGACCCTTGCAGTAAAAACAAAGTTTCCTTCTACGAAGATCATTCATAGTTTCACGATCCAATGGTGCTGCATATTTCTTCTTTTGATCAGCATTATCAGCCTTTTTTGGATCTGATTTATTATCTGTGTATGAGGTAGAAGGTTTCGAGCCAAATTGCTTACGAGGTGTAGTAAGCTCCATACTGTGAGCTTTCCTCATGGCCTCCTGTAGTGTAGGCGGATCAAATGCCTTGATCCATCCTTTCATGGGCTCGAAAAGACCCTCAATGAAGAGTATAATCAGCCTCCTCTCAGAAATGCCTATCACCATAACTGACAATCTCTGAAACTCTCCAATATATGATTCCAAACTACCTAGTTGTTTCAATTGTGCTAGGTCTATGAAAAATAGTTCAGGATCACGCTTGTCAAACCTCTCTACCAGTCTATCTGTAAACTCTTGGTATGAAGTAATCCGGTCATGGTGAAGAGTAGTCATGCCATGAATCCACCAGTCATGAGCCACGCCATCAAGGTGAAGTGCTGCAAATCGAATGGCATCCTCCTCAGGGATGGGACGTAATGTCAAGAATGTGTCCAGCTTACTGACCCAGGCATGTGCTGTAACTCTACCACTGCCATCAAAGTTCGCCAAGGTAAGCTTATTGGTCACCTATCTAAGATCATTCTGCTTGTTTCTAGGCCTCCTGTCATTCTTGCTTCTGGTGTGTTCTCTCTTCTAGCTCATGAATCTATCGAAGTTAGGGTGCTCCTTAACTCTTGGTGGCAATGCATCCCATTCATCATGCATAGCCATGATGTTATCTGCAAAATTAATTTCACCACCCTGTTCAACCTCTTCCTCTTCATCAGCATCATTTCTGATAAAAGTAGGACATGTAGCTCTCTCAAAGGTGTGTGCTAGTGCAATAATTCTATGAGGTTCTCTATGAATACTGCCTTCCTGATCTCTATCCAGATTCTGACCTCTATGAAGTGTCAAATTCTGAACATTTGTGCTCAGCTGCTGGAGGATATTCGCCACCTGTTCTTGGCCTACCACCATGCCCCTGAGTACATCTCTAGCTTCTTTGTCCTCTTCATCAAGATGATTCCTGCGAGAACCTTTAGCTTCCCTGTCAACCATGTTATCAAAGCTAATTCTTCTTCACATTAGGTCAAAGTACTGAAAAGGTTCAAAGTACTTCTCGCAGACTGAACCGGCGTGGTGGTACTTTTATCAGACCTATTACGATGAGGGCGCATAAAGCTGCTAACCTAGCGGTGGCGGGGATCGGCGGGGCACACTGATACTGCTTTGTGATGAGCCTGGCATTCTCAACAAACTGATATTTTTCTTAAGTCTTAATGTATTTATTTTAGTTTTAGAAAGTTTATAGACAAAAGAGAGTACATCCCTTATAAATTGCTCTCATAAAATGCTCATCCCAGGCTAATTTCTTCAAAATGAAGTGTAGAAGATATTATTTAAGCGAAACAATTAGATCACAGCTTGATACCCACATACGAAACTTCCGGATTATTTATTTAAGAAAGTAGTCCAGGTTAAGCCGACGAGATGGTAAATTTTGACAAAATCTGATGTAGGAAGCTACAGATACAAAAATCCGGCCCCAGCGGATAGTAATTACAAGCGAGGGGCCTTAAGGAGATGAAGAAACCCTCGAAGAGGAAAGGCGTTCTGTTGGAGTTAAAATGGCGGTGGTGAATCGATTAATCT
Source organism: Sequoia sempervirens (assembly GCA_007258455.2). Lineage (NCBI taxonomy): Eukaryota > Viridiplantae > Streptophyta > Pinopsida > Cupressales > Cupressaceae > Sequoia > Sequoia sempervirens. The sequence continues at coordinate 3,446 of VDFB02336614.1, forward strand.
TAAATTTGAAACCAATTTTCAAAGATTCAAAACATAGCTCAGATTTGATCTCAATATTACTCTGATTAAAGCATTCATCAGTTGAATGTAATCATTCATAAACAGAATTGAGAAAAGTAATAATCAGTGAACAGAAACAACAACACGATGCGGTAGGCACACAAAAGAAAAGGGGCATACAAAATTTTTGCACTAGAGTGGAAAACCCTCTCACGGGGTATAAAGAGCCACTCAGGAAATGCCTTCTTGGGCTTAATCTTTTAATTGTTACATCTCGATTGTATAGCTACTAGGCTATTAGAGTTGAATAAGGATTATGTGTTTGTAAAGACAATTTTATGAATAAATAAAGATGTGAATCACCTTGTTGTCCATATAAGTTTCATACATTAATGATTGTCTCATTCTTATGTTGTTTATTTGATGTTAATCATGGTGAAAAATGTGCAAAATGAGATTAATATGTGATGTTTTTATATCTTGTGAAATTTATATGTATTGCTAATTTTGTGAGCAATTGACTGCCGTGAGTTTATAATTGTGAATGCAGGAATGAGGACCAATCCTCTAGGCAGAGGGGAAATATCACTTGGGAGAGGGATATTGGTCGTTTAACCGGTAAAGTTAATCAGTTGAGCATGCACACACATTGTGAACAGTACATAGGAACCAGGTCAGAAAAGTTAGTCTTGATAAGTCGTCCATAGGCTTAGGAGTTTGATTTACTTCCTTATGCTTTATGTGATGTGATTGTTAAAATGTCAGTCTGACTAAACTATGACTCCCTGTGTATGAATGAAGTAGTTGATATATGATAAAGGTCGAGTGGGTACGTATACACATGTATACATTGTGTACACGTATCTAAATGTATAGACATATCAATACATACGTACGTGAAGCAGATAGATATGCCTGTACACATGTGTCAACATGAATATACGCATACATATGTATACACAAGAAGTATATATGGACATGTTTATACGTACACATTCCGCCTAAATATCTTTGAAATAGATAATATTCAAATAATGTTGTCTAGGAGATTTACGTATATCTTTATGTGTAAATATATATATTAATAAAGTGATTATTAATATATACATCAATACATAAGGAATATGTAAATAATTATATATTTATATATTTTATAAAATATGTGTTAATATTAAAATTAATATATTCTTATATATAAATACGTTTATATATAAAGATATATTAATATTTAATAGAATACATATATATATAAAATATACAAATTTAAATAATTAAAATTTAAATAAAGGAAAATAATTTCAAATGTTTAATAGAATAAGCATTATTCTTTGAAGGATATAATCGCAATACATATATTGAGGAAGTAAAAATTTGAAAATGTAGCCACATGAAATATTTAACTCATTAAAATACATTTCAAACGAAGCGAACTTCACAAAGGAAATATTTGAAAAGTTTAAACTTTGGAAAAATTGAATGGAAAACCAATATGGACATTCCCGTGAAAATGCGGAAGCTCTTGCGCAGCAGAAAATGCAGGGAGAAGTATTCAAAGTTGAGAATAGGGAAATGGCGATGGGATTCAGTGCTGTAACAAGCAGAATGTTGACCTAAAAATGCAGCAATAAAACCATTTCGAATTCATACGACTGACAATCAAGCGTGTACCTGTAGGTGGCGTTTTTGATTGTTGAGTTGAAAAATTCTTCAACTGTTGGCTCCATGAGGTCGAATCATCCTTGAAAATCATGACTAAGGGTTTAATAAGATGCCAAGTGACGTTTTGACCAGGTAAACATGTCAGTCTGTCATTTTACATGCCCAGAAATGAGGATTCTGTTGTTACTTCGGCTTATAAATACTTCTCTATTCTCCATTCGAATGGCACCCATTGTTTTCTCAACTTTGGCATTTTTAGAGAGTTCCTATATTGCAATTGTGAGCTTCTGCTATGAGTTAGAGTTACTGTTTTGCATCATAGTGATTTAGTGAAGGAATTAGAGTTTTCTTCATCTGTAATTCTTAGACTGTGAAGTATTAGTTAGCAATTTTCCAGTGGGAAGTTTCTGTTTGGATAAAGTGTTTTGGAAGAGTTTTCTACTCAGGAGGAAGAGGGGAAACTTCATTCTGTCATCATCAATTGAAGGCTGCTGTCAGAAGTGCATTGGAAAGGAGCTTAAAAGTATATACAGGCATGTTGCTTAATTCGGATTTATAGCTTAAGCTATCTTCTTATTGTTTTAGAATTGCTGGTTGCATTTGATATGAAATAAGTAAACTATCCTTAGCAATCAAGTTTCGTTTGATAGGCTGTTAATGCATAATGATTCAAGGGATTTCATTTTAAATAAGGGGTAAAAGTTTAGGGAATAACAATGTAGCTAAAGGAGAAAGCTTGAGCAATTCAATATATTTAATTGATGGATTAAGGAAGATTTAAAAGGAATTGGGGTTTTAAAAGAAGGGATTCAATTTGATTAAAGGGTTTAAAATCAACTTAGCTTTATATGCATTGTAATAAAAGGTTGTCTCTTGTGTGTGTGATGATTGATTTATAGTGCTAAAAGTTTATGCATTTATTTGGAGTTACAAAATTGTATGATCTCCGTATATGGAGAGTACGTAGAGTAAGTATTAACTTCTAGGAACGAAATGACGTCAAAACTAAGTGTAATCCTAGCTTGTGTTATTAGGTTAACATTAGTAAGCTTCGCTCCTAGGATAAAGATTTCCGGAAATAGGAGATAGGATAGTAAACACTTGTTTAAAGACTCATTTCCAGTAAACTATTTGAGGTAGGAAGTCTGGGGTAAACTGAACCCATTGAAGGACATGGCCTACGCATAGAGTAAGGTAGCCCAAAGGCAAATCGGCCCTGAGTAGTGTAAGTGATAGATGACTTACTCAGTCGTTTACTGAACCAAAATACTATGGCCATAGTAATGTAATGTACCTACATCCTCTTAGTTTAGGAAGATGATTACATTGTCAGTTCACAGTGATCCAAAACGTACATACTAGGTTGGGATTGTAAGATACAAGAATCTAGTAATGTAGGACACGACACTATGCTCAGTTGGTTAACGGAATCGGTCACTCAACCAATCTCTTCGACGAAGGGAGGGCCATTCATTGAAAAATGAATGTGCGGGGGACCGCATTATTAGTCCGTGGTTGGTGGAAAAGCACCCGAGTGATGTTTCTCCTCCACAACCTGACAACCGAAGAACCAAGATTTGAAAGGGAAGAACCTGGACCGTCTTACTTCTATTTGTGCAAAAGTTGTTTAAGCTATGTATGTATTCTTTACTTTCGTACTCTGTTGTTCAATTGAAATGGTTAAAGTTATTTATTTATGCAAAGCTTTGAATTCGTAATTATATGATGCATTTCAATTTGAAAAGAAAAGAAAAATTTTGTTCTATGTTATTTACCCGTTTACTTTGGATAAAAGTTATAAAAGTTAGAAATTTTTATTTTACGTAGATGTCGGGTCGTTACATTAATCAAAGCTGTTCACAATGCCTTATAGGCTGATTTTTGACACCCACTCAGGGAGCACCAACCTAGATTTTTGAGACACCCACATCTCAAGGAGTACCAACCCCTCAAATTATGTTTTGAACAATAATAATAACTCGGAGGATCTCTTTGTTTTTGGAGTTAAACTCCTTAACTCTTTGTTTTTTCGTCTCAGAATGCACCTAAGGACTCAATAATTGAATCCTTAAAATATCACATAGAAAAGAATATTACAATATATCTCTACATCTTTGTTTGTCATATTTTTAATATAGAGCATTTCAATACATTTTTGATACAGCCAAAGAACAATCTTCCAGAATTACGACCAGAGAACTTACACTCTTTTCAACACAAGTTTTTATATACATTTCTAGTATGTCTGTCACGATGAAAGTCTTCAAAGAATGCATTTTTCACAAGAATCTGAAACTCACTTGGCCAATTTTAGAATTTGAAGCTGAATAATGAAAATTTGTAGATGATGGCAAAAATGAAGAGTAACACTTGTCTAGAGGGCTACAAATAATCCGTTATTTCAAAACCACGACTTCCCAGAAATGAAACTCAAAGAATATTCTGCCATGTAATTGTTCTAAGATTTGATGTCAACCAATGATGTCGGCCTACAACTATACTTAGAAATTCACGCCGATACGGTGTGAGTTTGTTAATGGATTAGCGAGACATCGGATAGTCTACTTAGAAGGCAATTAAATCGCCGGACATTCCCCTTAGTTACTTCGCTTCGCCGCGGCCCATCAAAATTCCGGAAGACCTCTCTTGAGACCACATTACTTGTTTCCGCGAAAGCCCTTTTTTATCTCTTATTATTGTCCTATGACGTTAACAGCCGAGGAGGCGTTTCGTAGATAATGCTTTGTTTCAAAAGTCCTGCCCACCATCTTGTATTGTCAGGGCAAGTCCGGATCCTATCGCGGAAACAAAGTCACTTTTGTGTGTTCCATTGGCAAGACCGGAGGTCACTCGCCGAGACCTCACGCCTAAAACCCTAACTCTTACAGAGATGTATACCTTTATGTTGTCGGTCAGTATAAGAAATCAAACTCTCCAAGACCTTTCTTCAAGCACATGAGTCATACCGAAATGTTCCTTTTATTTTATGCATCGTTGAGACATATCAATGTCGGGGAGACCTCTTGGAGAGCACACTATGTCATACCAAAAATCTTTATCCACTCTGAGTTGTTGAGGCAATACCAACCTCTCACCGAAAGCCCCACATAAGACTTAGTCGACAAGACCCAACAAAGTCGTTGAGACATCACTCTGAATATCATTAACTCATACCGATATAACCTTTGTGCACAAGTTGGTAAGACACCACTAAATCGCTATGACATTTCATCGAAGCCACAACCTTTGCCGATAAGACCTTTCGGTGCACGGTCGAAGAGACAATATGTCTTCGGTTAGACCACATACCGAATACAACACTCCTGCTGATAGGGATCACCCTCTGTCGCCGAAACCCTGGAGAAGTCCTGCCGAAAGCTGCCGGTATGTAAAATCAAATCGTCATGACATCAGAAACGTCTTGCTGATAGGCAACACAGACGTTTAACAGAGAAATGGATCGGGGAGACCACAGCATTCTCAACATGATATGTTCTTTCTTATCCGAAACAATGTACAAATAAGATAACTTACGAGGTACCCACGAAGCTCAAAGCCCCGGAAAACGGTACCATAAGATATTAAAATTCTGAATGTAAAAGCATCACTTGGGTAATAGAACATATATGGCTCCATATAGACAAAAGCGTACCAAGATAAAGCATGAGAAACCAATGCAAAACTTTTCAACAAAGTAAGAATCATGAAGGGATTTGTCATCAAGGACAAACCATATGATCCTGGCCGAGAATATGAGTTTCTCCAAGAAAAGTCAAACGCCCTTGCACAAGAGCCACACACTTCAATGCAAAAACCCATAATTCCCACTCAGAAGGTACGGCCATGAAGTAAAGTGTCTGCCAGGTGAAATGAAGGCGCCATCTCTCAAAACCCTCTGAAACTGATAAAGGAATTCAATAGGAAACACAAATCAAGCTCAGTAGAACCTCTGTATGAAGCTCTCACAAACTGCACAAATTCGACTGGTCTCTCACAGTCTCAAAAGTGCTCAACACTGAAGAGATTTCGTTCTCCAATGGAAGATTGCTCAAAACCCTGATCACAGGTGAAAGCACAGGAAAAATGTCCAAGGCAAAGTCAAAATATTCAAAAGTGAATTTCTCATTGCCAAAATGCCTTATATGCAAAAAGGCATGACTTCCAAGAAAGATACACCCTTCTTCATATTTTAAATCTTTTAAAATATATTTAAGTCATTTCAATAGTTTTTGACTTAAATACTTGGGCGCCCTTTTATATTTTAAGTGATTAAAATATTAAATCACCTTTATAGAATATTTAAGTGATATAAAAGTATAAAGTCAATTTGACTTTATAATAAGGCATTAAGTTAATTAATTAACTCAAATCACTTAAAAATCCATAACTCACTCAAAACTCCAAATATTCCCGTGCCGTCAGAAGCTGTCAACCCCTGAACTGCTAACTCCTGCTGTGAAACAATCACTGGGCTCTAAAAACGAGAACGACCAAGCTCTCCAGAAACTACCACTGACCCTCTAACCAAACCAGTTAGCCCACAAGGGTCCAAGAAAAGGCTAACAACCTGTTCCTGAGAACTAACTAGAGCGGGGACATCACAAACATTTAATGTCATGGATTTCATATTCCATGAATTTTGTATACATTTGACTAATTTTATATATCTAAGTATGCTATTTCCTTCAACAGCGCAACTACAATTTGTGTACTTTATAATTATGTGATTGTTGTATACTTGTGCATGTGATCAAATTTGCTTTTATTTGTGTTGTATTCAATAAAGGGTGCTTGAAACAAGTTTTAAATCCTTAAAAATCTCTAAATTTCTAGGGTTTTTTCAACGTTTTCTCATTTTGCCAAGTTTGCGCCAAGTCCGAGTCGCTGAGTCCCCCAATCGAGTCACCCTCGCCGAGTCTGAGCCGAGTCCGAGTCTCGTAACGATGGTTTTAACCACCTTTCTGCCATTTTGCTTTGACACACATCCTTATCAGCATTGAATGCTTTCTCACATTGATCCATGGTAATGACCAAACTGTTTAGATGTTGAGGAATACCAAAACACCTCTCAATGTCCTGAGGCCTGAGACTGCAAATTACCCGTCCATCCACTTACTGAATTTCTCGGGTAGTAGAATTGTAATGCTTAACACAAGACATCACGAATTCTAATCAAAGAATTGAAAAAGGGAGTGAAACCGCCTCTAGCAACTCGGATTCTTTGATGTTTTGAAGTATTGCTTGATATATCTTAATCGGATCCAAGATAGCCTCTGGAAGCACTTTATGCAAACCCGTGTCAACCATTCCGATGAAGTCATGAACCAAGACTAACTTAGTCTTGAATTCGATCTGTGTGTACTACATTCTGAAAAACTCGCCTGTTGACTGTAAACTCGACTATGTTTTGACAACTTTCTCCAGAAAGCTAAAACGTCTCCAGATGAGGCTAAAAATAGCCTACCAGAGGGCAATTTTCACCAAAAATTTTGTGACGTGGATTTTGTGCAAAAAGTGATTCTAAGCCAACCCACAACATCAGAATTGTGAAAAAACGCCTTTTAGCTTGACATGCAAAAACTTTTCCGAAAAAAGTAACTGGGGTTATCAGGGGCTGTGGGAGGTACAGTTTGATATTTCCACCTTTTTTTCCCTCCATGTTACGTGCTCACTAGAACAACTGCCACAGTCACTCAACATATCTAACCATCTTGCAAACGGATGCATCACAAAGCTGGGCTGAATCAGAAGAGATCCCCTAGAAACAAAAACTGCAAATTCACTCATCTGACATATCTAATTCAAGGGCGCCCCTGGGCTACAGGAGTGCAGAAACTGCAAATTTAACTGTCCCTGTGATGTGTAAATTTTTCGTACCTTCCGCTTCCGCCTTCAATTGTCGGAATTCTGAGAATCGGATGGACTTGCTTGATAGCTTGTCGGAAAGCTGACTGAAAACCGAAGAGAATGAATGTATTTGCAACCAAAAACAACTAAATCTGAGCCTCCAAATTGAAGGGAGCCCCTGGGCTACAGGGGCGCAGATTTGCTTTGGACTTGATATTTTCCTCCATTTTGCGGTCTGCGAACACCATTTTAGCTGCTGAGTTGATCACGTAAAAGCATTACTGCTGCCGACGCGTGTGTGTGACTGTATTTCACCACTTTCACATGTACGGACACTGTAAAATTGATTTGCACGTTGATTACGCAAGCGTCTCCCATGTTACAAAGTGAAATGTTTCCAAACTTAGTATATTGTTTGCACTTTTCGCCATTTGAAAATCCCCTCCACCGTGAAGCATCTTTGTCAGCATCTTCCATCATAGAATGTTCTGCTTTGAATTTCAGGCTTAGATTTTGACACCTGGTGCTAGCTAACTGCCATTGACGACCTTGGAGGTACTAACTTTCTCCTGAAAAAGTGAAAACCACCCACTAGGCTTAAACTGACTTTTAACTGAAACTAACTTCACCAATGTGATCGTGATGTGAAATAAGCCAATCAAAATAAATTTCAGCCAATTCTGACAAGTTTCAATTTTTAGGGTTTCGCAACCTAAAACAGGGTGCTTGAAACCATAATTTTCAGTTTTTTCCAAAATTCACTATTATCTTCTTGACACCAAACTGACTCAAAGTCGATACTTGATTTTCCCAAAAACTATGTTTTGACATCATTTAAACAAGGTTTAGCCCATTGTAAGCAAAATGCCTTAATGAAGCAAAAAATTTGGTTTGGGTACAACAGTCAAAAAGTCAAACTTTAACTCTAGGCGTCACTTTTCCAGAGTACGAAATTTTCTTGAAATTTTCATTTTACAAACCTCACCGGAGCCCATGTTCAACCACTTATTTTGATTGACTGATGTGTCCAAAAGACTGGTTGATAGTTTCATTGAAGAGCAAGATCAAAACTGATAAGAAACTCCTTGAGGCTGCAAAGCCTGATTTTGAGATCTGAGGCTTCAAAAGCCAAGGCGCCCTTGGCCTCCAGGGGCGCTTTTAGCTTCAAACAGTCAATTTTGCATGCATTTTCATCATTTTGTAGGTAATTTTGACCTTCCTTCATCTCATGTCCTACGGCGTTCAAAAAAACTTTAGAACTGACTAACAGGCTCACTGCGGAGCTGGCTCCATTCTGCACAAGAGCTCTTGGAGAGCACTTTTGCAAAAATCATCATCTGCTAGGTTAAAATCATGGTCGCCCCTGGCCTCCAAGGGCGCTTTTGTTCCCAGACTAAGCCATTTTTCAAACTGGCTAAATCCACACTTAATTCTTGACTGCGGGCTGCTAACTTGTCCTCTGACTCGACTGAGGTATGCAACGGAAAGCTAGAAGCGTCACGAACAGGATGAGTATCTAAGTTGACCAAAAAGACTACATTTAAGGCTCTAAAACTTTGGGCGCCCCTGGCCTCTAAGGGCGCTTTTGCTATTTCCTTGAGATTTTATACCATGATTAGACCTTATGTTTGATTCCTGATTTCGGCAGTTCGGCAACTCAGATTAACCCGCTAACAGATTCATTGCGAAGCCTGATCAAGTCTAAGACAAACATTATAGGTATCGTTTGGCCAAAAACCTTCATCTGGTCCCTCAAAAAGATGGGCGCCCCTGACTAAGAGGCGCACTTTTCACTCCAATGTTAGTCATTTTTCCATCTCCCTCCCTCATTTCTTGTTCTCTCGTTCAATCTCCTATATCAGGTGCTAGACAGATCCTTCAAGCTGACTGGTAGGCTCATTGCAAAGCTAACAGTATTCCGGAGAAGTCTTCTTGGAAGTGACAAATCTCAAAACTAAAATCTGGGCCTCTGAAATTTAGGGCGCCCCTGGCTAGCAAGGGCTCTTTTGCTCCAGAGTTGGAAATATTTCAATGATTTTCACCTTGACGAAAAATCTCCTCAGAGACGAAGCATCATTTTGCACATATCCTGCCACAAATTCTTCATTTGAGCATTTTAGGCTTAGATTTCAACACCCCATCTACCATTGACGACCTCGGAGGTCCTAACTTTCCACCTGAAAAAGCGAAAACTACCCACCAGACTTAAACTGACTTTTAACTGAATCTGACTTCACTATTGTGATCATGAAGTGAAATAAGCCAATCAAAACAATTTTCAATCAATTCTGACAAGTTTCAATTTTTAGGGTTTTTGACCTAAAAACGGGGATCCAAAAACCCTAATTTTCATTTATTTCAAATTTTTCCAATATCTTCCTAACATCAAACTGACTAAAAGCCCATACTTGATTTGCCCAAAAACTGACTTCTGACATCATTTTTGTAAGTTTTAGACCATTTTAAGCAAAATGCCTTAATGAAGCAAAAAACAATTGGTTTGGGTACAACAGTACTCAAAAGCAATAGATGAACACAAGGCCCAAATTATTGCAGAAATCAAATAGATGGAATATTCAAAATACTTTTCTCGTAAGCTCAGTACATCCTTTTATAGGCTCATTGAGGGAATATAATATTATATTCCTTTTTCCCTTTTCCCTCCAAAACTTATTTTAGAGGTGTTTAGAATTGCCTTTTAATAGAACATCACTTTTGACCCCTTTTTGCTAACGACACTTTAATACATCCACTTTATAACATTACAATGGACCTTTCTTTTTTGAAATAATAATAAGTTGCCATTTTTAAACAATGTTATAAAATAAAGTCATTTGGACAACTTAAAAGTATTATTTTAATTATTTCCTTATCTTTATTGGAAAAGGGGAAATGACAGCTTGGGGTGTCATGGTGGCAAATTGAAAAGGACATCGCCGAACAAATGCATGTCATTCATGCATAAAACCATAACATCTAAAACACACTTGACACCTACAATGACTACAATAGAATGAAAGAAGTTAATCAACTTGGGGCTCCGAAGAGATTTCTATACCACTCAATGTGTAAGAGTGACAACTTCTCAAAGGTACAAGGTCAAGCACCTTTTGTTGGGATAACAAATGAAAAGCATGAACAAGCCTCCTGAGTATCTTAGAAGTAATTACATCTTCAAATGGAATGTGTTTTTTCTCAACTAGTAACTAGTTGAAACAACACCCCTCATTTGGACCAGCTGAATCTTTATTCCATGGAACCAATTGTGATGGAGATAGCTAAGATGGATGATAGTGGCATCAGCAATGTATTAGAAATGTTATACATGAAAATGAATTGTTGGATTTGAAAGGTTGAAAAAGAAAAGTCTAGGCAACCTTAAATTTTGTATCTGTCCTCTCATACAACTCTAATGATCATGTTCTTCATTGGAAAGGTGAGGAGATGCATCCAAGGAGCATCTAAATGAAGTCAATCAATGGAGATGGTGATAGACTAAACAAGCAAGCTGGTCTCAAAACACCAACAAAATGATAATCCAATGTCATGCCCCCACCCAAGGAAGGTTCGCAACCTCCTAAAACTAAGAGGGCTTTAACATAGGAAGTAAAAACAAGAGGGGGACCAATCAAGTTGATGCAGGAGCACCCCAGGAACTTTTAAATCCGCATCAAGTTTTTGGTTTCAATTGATTTTGTTTTCAATTTTGGTGTGAGCATTTTTTGACTCTTTTGGCATTTGTTCATAATTGTCGGTTTGTCTTTTAAATTCAATTTTCCAGTCAATTATCCTTCAATTGAAATTCTATTTAAACTGCCTGAATATTAAATTGGAGTTTAATAACTGCCCGAATATTAAAATTGGAGTTTCCTGAAGCATTAAAAATTAAAAAAAAATGAGAGAGCAGAGAGGGTGTGGAAGGTTGAGAAACACAAAAAAAGGTCTGAAATTAATTTTGAACAGAAAGAAAAGACCAAAAAAAGGCCATGCCATATAAGAAGAAGTGGAAAGGACGTGAACTAAAAGGGTGCTGACTGGTGTGGGTATGGGAAAAAAGAGCAGGAAAAGATATGTGAAAAGGCAGCAAAAAGAAGAAAACTACAGGGTGCAGGGGAACAAAGAGACAGTAGCATCAATTAAATTGGTTTTTGGCAATAAAAAAAATAAAAAGGCAGAAAAATGATGTGAAGGAAAAGGTAGCTCCAGAAGGACAGGGGAGCGTGTGGATACCAAGAAGACAGCAGCAAAATAATGAAGTTTGGCAGAGAATAGTGAATGAAAACAAACTTAATGAGCATCTACAGGCAGTCAAAAGGGGCACGTGGGAATGCGGATGAATACAGAGGTTTAATAAAATATTATTGAGCTTTGTGAAGGCAGCACAGGAATTGGTGGAGATTAAAAAAATTGAAATCCCAAAGAGAATTGACAGGGGAGCACAGTGAAGAAGTTTTGATCAGAGGAAAACAAAATTGAATGCCATTGAAGAGGCCAATACAAAGAAAATGGGTAAATGTTGGAGAGGGTGATTGCTGGAGTAGATTGCAAGAGACATTAAATTGAATATCAAATAAATTTTATTTGATTGTAGACTTTGGAATTTGGGTTTTCAATAATAGAATTTGAAATTGCAAATAAATTGTGAGATTGAGGATTTGAATTTGATTCTGTTTTACTTGCTGCATATTTCATCTGTCTGACAAGACACATGAAAATTGAACTGCATTACAAGTTGAAAGAATCGCAGCAAGAAAAAAAAATTAATTAATAATTAATTAAAACATAAAGGCAGTGCTTCATTGAGGAAAGGGATGTTTCTTTGCAAGGGATATATCATATAATTTATGAAAGGATGTGACTTTCTCCCTCTAGGGAAGGATATTAAAGAGAGGACATTTTATTGGAGGAAGACATGAAGTGGATCAGATTGGAAAGGAAAAGAAAAGTAAGGAATTGAAATATAAGGTATCTATTGGATATAAATATTGTCATCAACAAGAATATTATTGGGAAGTAAGTTTAAAAGATAAAATTAGAATATAAGTTAGGAATAGCCATATAAAAGGAAGTGTTGTAATGTCCCCTGGCCTAATTCGCCCTAGACTTCGCTTATTGTTTGCCAATTAAGGTTAGGGTTTCACTTTCTCAAATGAATGTCCTCTTTAATGAAGTACTTCTAGATTGAAACCTGCATTCACCACATGAACAATGTTTCCACACTCATGCACATATCCATTAGCATTAGCATCATGATATCCCAATATAAACATAATCACAAAGCAGTTATTAAGACATTAGTGGAGTGGCATGGATAGATCCGCCCGAAGCTATCCATCTAAGCCCAAGAGCACAAGCGTCTGATCAAGACAACCCACCCCTTGGCCCCGAGCAGCAGGAACGTCCAAACCAAGACAATTCCACCCTCAGCGTGGCATGCTTAGTGGATACACTTGTACTTGCTTTCTCTACCCATGTCATCACCTCGGAAGACACTTGACCTACTGGGGGAAGCCAACAGAGCTTATAAGTGGCCTAGGCCTACCACCCCTCTATGGCCACAGTGGATCTTGAGTGGGACTCCCACCCCTCCATGGCCCACCCATGCCTTCGGACTAGGCAGAACCTTAAGTGGAACTTCCACCCCTCCAAGGCCCATCCTTGCCTTGGGTTCTGGGGGTGGATCTTAAGTGGGGTTTTTAGGCACCACTTTTCTCAGGCCCTTCCTCCCTAGTAGGTTTGCAAACACTCAGAAGACAATCTTTAAGCAATCAATTACATTTGCGCTTATCATTAATTCTTTAATCCAATATCAAATCCATTCCTAGAACAATGTAATTATGGCAATACTATAGAAATCATCTTACAAATGGTCTAATAATTAATTAAGCAATAACCGATTTGTACATTCAGCCCTGAACTAATGAAAAAGCAATCACACCTGCATATTGTTAGCGTAGACCAAACGTCATAATCAATTATAAGGCTCAATAATTGCTGAAAGCATCATTTTGCATAATCAAATATAATTCATATAAACATATATATCTATCTATTATTAATTAATCTAATTACCTTTACATATACATAATTTATATATATATATTTACTTATCTATATATATAATATATTTACTTATTCATATATAATATATATATTCATTTATTTCCAAACCTGTTATTTACTTCCTTATATTTCAGATGCCTCCTCCATCCCTAATGATTCCTTTCTTTCCTCCTTTCCCACGATCTGCTTGTATGTTCTTTATTTTATTTATTTTATTTGTCTTGTTTCCTTTTCTCTACTACCATCGATGATCTCAGATAATTATTGCAGCCTGGGTTTTAAATGTTTTGCTGAGTGAAATCTTCTTATAATATTCCCCCCCTCTTTCCCATCCTCCTTCCTATCTTACCTCATCTTATATCTTCCGCTGTGGAGAGAAGATGTGTTTTCAAGGTGGAGGGTCGTGCCTTTTTGTTTTAGAAGATGGTGACTCTTATTTGATCGCTGCCTAAACTAACTCATATTCCTCCTTTATACATTAACGATCTTTGCAGATTAACTCTTAATAAACATTGCATTCTAAATGGATCGCAACTTATGAATCACTCCCTTTTGAATATTCTTTCCTTTCTTTAATATGATTCGTAGCTTTTCATATCATTAACTTTAGAATGAAGCGCTGTCTTAATAACACCTTCTTTCTTTCTTTTTTGTCTTATGTGACTGCTGCTTTATTAGATTGTAAGAGACCAGGTGTCTCTCAACCCAAACCCTCAGACGGCAAATGCGTTTTTCTGTTTGTTTTGTAATTTTTGGTTTTTTTTGGTGTTTTTGCATATTAAAGAGGAAATGCGATTTTGCAAGAAAATGCTTTGAAAATATAATAAAATACCAGATGCTACAAAACTACTGAATATAGATCAAATCTTGATGCCAAATGATTTATTAATCTTTTCTGAATGATTACAACTGCAACAAATCAACATACATAAAAAAGGCAATAACATTTATTGTGAAAACCTGGTTATTGCAGCTGCCTCAAAAAGGATGAAGAAAGGTACGGCCAGCTTCAGAACAAAAGTCTCCAGCCACAAATAAGGTGCAAAAGACTCCAGAGACCTAGGTGCCAACACTGGAGAAACCAAAAGACCAAAAAGCTAGGCGTTTTTCCTTATTCACTTCACACGCCTCTCAGCAAGGACAGTACAGCCTGACATCAGCATTAATGACAGTACGGCTTCTTGAAGAATGCGCCAGATTACTGAATAAAGGATCTCAATAAGTCGCCTCAAGTATCCGATGAATAATCTCCTTCAAACCCTTCCTGAATCTCGCTCAATAAGCACAACTGTAACCTCTGAATGAAGTCACCCTGTTGACAATCTTCAACTGATATTTCACAGTCTCAGTATGTTGGATTCTGAAGAGGGAACGTTCTTCAAAACCTGATGATCTGCAGAAACCCTTGTTTCTCAAACCCCGAAGCTTTCAGGGAGAAATGATAACAAATTCGAATAATCAACATAATGAGTTCGATTTGCCTTGAGGAAATAAATACCCTCTCTCAAAAAGTCGACCCTTCTCAAAAATCAGCTCAATAGCATTTAATAATAAATAATTCGCCCTTTTTCAATACTTAGGCCAATATTTTAATAAATGGCATCCCTTTTATTTAATGAATATTAAACTCATCAAATATTAAATTTTCCCTTCATTATAAAGTATTAAAAATACTTTATAATTTGCCATTTGAATAATAACTTTAATATTTCATTAAAATGACTTTATATTATAAAGTCAAATTAATAATTCCTTTAATTATTATTAAATGCTTCTAATAACCCCTATTTGTTCAACAAATCATCAAACCGGGTCGATACTGAGCTGACCAGCTAAATCAAGTGCCCTGCTAAAAATAGCAACTCCTGCCTGCCTGACTTACTATAAATAGTAAGTACCTCTAAATCACTCTGTGAGTGTCCGCAAAAGCCCAAACATGAATCAACTGCTGGAGTGATGTTCCCAACGCTGGATAACTGCCTCAAGTGATCCTCTAAACACTTCTGCCAGCCTATGAGGATCTGAATGATAGGCTAACCTCAGACACAACTGTATTGCCTAGGAAGGGGACATTACATAGATCGCTGCTTGTATGGTTGTTAGTATATTTTATTTTTCTGTTAATATATTTTGAATGTTTCTTGTTTGACATGTTTTATTATTATTATTATTTTATATTGGTTTTCTTTCTCTCTTTTTTTATCTCTTTTGTATTTACATATTGTAATGATTGTAATTACAATGATATTCAATATTCATTTTATATTACCAATATTTATTTTTATAATTATAATATTATCTTGATAATTATAATTATAATATAGTTGCTAATATTTATTTTTTCATTTATTTGCATTTCAATGTTTGGTTGTTTATATATTTTAGTGTTACAATTAGGGGAAAATGACAAGTATGTTAATTGCAGAAATCAAGTTATTACAGCCACTTGCAAAGTAAATCTACTATAATTGCATAATGATATTTTATTACTTAGTGTTTCTGATAGGTAGAGTACCTTAGCACAATGTTACTTAGTGTTTCCAAATTGAATGCAACTAGATCTAAATGCTTGGCAAGTACAACAACAATTGCAGAATCGGATGCATCGGTCTTGATTTCAAAGGATTGGTTATGTCAAGGATTACAAGTACAAATGTAGAAGCAGAGTTTGGTCTTGATTGGTTCAAATGCTTGGTTGTTCATAACTTGGGAAAAAGTTGAATGTGAAATGCATCATCTGGGAGTTCAAGTTTGAAACGGAAAAGTTTAAAAAGATTGAAAAAAAGTCCATAACATATGTTTCATGATATTGCAGATTTTGAAGATTCTGGTTTCTCTGAGTTCAGCTTGATCCTTCTTCTGGTGGGTACAATGTAGTGTGACTTGTTATGGCATCAGGTATAGTTTTTACATTCAGATGTATTTTAACTTATAAATGATACACAAACTCCAAGTTCCAATTTCTTAGGGAACACCTATCATCAAAAGACCTAGGTGGTCAGTCAAACATGCTTGCTTTTTGTGACAAGATAGGGCAGGAAGCCAAGTTTTGCAGTGCAACTTATTTTATATTTCTATGATATTCTCCCACAAAGCTGACAAGATGCACTCAATGTGTTTCTCATCACTGAGGTATGAAAATTTTAATCTTGTGCATTACTGATCTACATTACATTCTATGAACTGTAATTAACTTTTTAAGTATCGTACAATTTATGGTAATTTTGAGGTCAAATGTAAAATAGTTTCACATTGGCTGCTCTGATATATGAGAAAGCCATCTGTCATTAATCACTGAATAGAAAGATAAAAGTTCTTGAGATAAAATGCCAACAAAACTAAACAAGCCAACAACCACCACCAAAACAATGTTATTGAATACCATCCAAGAACAGATGAAAATGTCAAGTGCTTGGCACAAATTGATACATCCATGAATTAAAATGGGTAGGCAACAATGTAAACAATCATGTTTATGTCCATCTAAAAGGTTAATATGAAGTTACAAAGTCTAGAATATTACCTTTGCTGCAATAAAAAATGATATAACATCACTGATATTATCTTGAATGCATTTACTCAATAGCCACGGATACTTCAAAAGCATCTTCCCAAGTTCTTTCCTTTGCATACCAGCCTGGAAATCACAAACCTATTAACTTTGGAAAGGAAATAAACATAGCTAAGGACAAATGATATATTGCCTATCTTAAAACAGAAAAATCTAAAAATAATGATGGTCATTCCAGATGAAAGTGGTTACAAGGGACAAAATTGAGCCTAAATATCTGTAAATGCACAGCACAAGACACAAACAAAACTCATCATTTTACGTAATGGAAACTGTAAACATGTTTTCATGCATTGATAATGTAACAACCTCTAAAAAATTGTATAGCTTACTACACCTGAATCTATAAACAACCACCACAGTAAATTACTATGTTTTAATGACAACATAAAACTGGATTACACAGCTAGATAACAGCATGCTATCACACCAAACCTGCAACACGTGTGATGACCTGCAAGCAATTCTCGAAAACTGATTTACCGTGTACAATGTACAGTTGTGACAGACCATCAAACACTTGCCAAAAATAAAAAAAGAGAATATCTTCCACAGAGGATGAAATTGGCAAGTACCAAAATAAAGGGCCATGCATCCCTTTGGGGGGATCATGTGCAAATGGATCAACAAATAAAGGGAAAGGAGAAAATCCAATCATGGGCATGGATGGTAACAAAGTTGAAATCAAAGTTTCTATTTGCTGATTATCATCTCAATTTGTTGAAGCAATTGCAGAATCTAAGGCAAAAGTAATTATGTATCCAAGCATACATTGAAGAAGTTTACCAGCTCATCATTAAAGCTGGTCATGTTGTGAATGATGAGGAAAAAGTTGCAAGATACATTAATGGACTCCATTTTGCTATTCAAGATGAGTTTGGCATGATTTAGATGAGGACAATAGAAGAAGCTTGCCAGTGTGCTCTGACAGCTCAAGAGAAGCTAGCTAGGAGGCAATAAAACAACTCCTAAGGAATAGGAAGATCTTCTAGAGAAAGAGAATGATTTAGTGAAGATAGAAGGCAAAGGAGAGCCTAGGGCTTCTCATAATGAATTTTACAATCTAGATGCCAGAGGAAGAGGAAGTTTTCGAAGATGAAGAGTTAGAAGTTTCACTAGCTACTGATGTGGTAAAGAAGGCCATAGGGCCTATTAGTGTCCACAAGAACCGCAATTTTATGGAAGAAATCATGTTGCTGAAGCAAACAAAGATAATAAAGCACCATCTCGGCATATAAAAGAGCCTAAACAAGGAGAGGCCCTCATGATGATGTAGTGAGCCTTGCTAAATCTAGGCTCAATTTTCAATTTCAACCTTGAGGAATTTTGTCAAACAGTTGGCTTTCAACCTCCTTAATGCTGGTTAATGATTTCTTCTTTGGTTTCTGGTTTTATATGATGATAAAAACGCATAACAGGACTTCTAAAACTTCTCTGAATGTACCAATTGTTGTACCCAAAACCAAAAATTTTGCTTCACTAAGGCATTTTGCTTAATTGAGTCTTAATCTTGTTAAAGTGATGTTAGAAGGTCGTTTTTGGGGTTTTTAAATATGGAGTTGGTGTCAGTGTTATGTCAGTCTGTTACTGAAGAAATTCAAGAAAAGTGAAAATCTGAAGAAAAATCATCAAAATTTTCTATCTCTGGAGAGGGGAGCACATTTTCAAATGGGCGCCCTATTCTTTAGAGGCTCAGATCCTATTTTTAGGGTTTGTCACCTCCAGCAGACTTTTGTCCAGCATCACGTCAGCTTCGTAATGGACTATCAAGCCTGTCAAACGGACCTGTTTCGTGCAAGTTACGGAAGATACAGCGCAAAACGAGAGGAGAGCCAGAATTGGCTAACACTGGAAAAAAGAGCAGCTTTTGAAAAAGGCGCCCATCTTTTTGAGGTGTCAGATGAAGGTTTTTGACTAAATGCCACCTGAGATGTTTGTCTCACATTTGTTCAAGCTTCGCGACGCATCCATCAGTGGGTGAATCTGAGTTGCAGAAGTGCCTGAGCCAGAGGTCAAACATAGGGTCAAATCTTGGTCAAAATATCAAGGAATGAGCAAAAGAGCACTTTTTCAGAAAGGCGCCTGAGCTTTTCAAGCCTTTAATGCCTTCTTTTTTATGATCTCAGATATCCAATTTGTCCGTGTTACGTTCAGCTTTCCGTTGCCTGTCTCCGTCAGATAAAAAGATGACTCAGCAGCTTACAGTCGGAATTTTAGTATTATTTTGGTCAGTTCCAAAAATGGCCAAGTCTGGGAGGAAAAGAGCAACTTTTCAAAAAGGCGCCCTTGATTTTCACCCCTTAGATGATGTTTTCTGGAGAAATGTGCCTTTGTAGCTATTGTGCAGAATGAGGTTAGCTCTGCAGTGAACCTATGATCTAGTCCTGAAAGTTGGTAAATCAAAAGTTATGAAGGATTTCTTTTTTCCCTTCGTACGAGATCGAGATGGAGAAATTTGACTAAGTCTGAGAAAAAGCACAGCTTTTGAAAAGGGCGCTTGGATTTTTGAGCCTTCAGATGTTAGTTTTATGATGTTCAGTCTCAAGGTATCTTTTGATTAGTTTTTATCCTGCTCTGTAATGCACCTGTCAGCCAGCCAATCGGTGAAGTCAATCAGCCAGTGTCAGAGGATGAACAGAGGTCCTGAAAAAGGTTTTAGTCCAAATTTTCATGAAAATTGGCTAAGTCTGGAATTCGCCTTAAGAGGTCAAAGTTGAGTTTTCAAAAGAGATTGACTGGTGCGCCTTAACTTGAGTTCTAACTTCAGTTAGACTAAACGATTTCTGGGTTGTCATCTTCAGTTCATATATTGGCATGTTGAGTGATCTTTCAGTTCGCATGTCGAGTTAACTAGTTTGCATGTTCAGTTAACACCTTTGCATGTTGAGTTAACTTGTTTGCATGTTCACTTAACTGAAGATTATGCTTGTAAATCAACTTGAAGTTGCATGCATGGCGAATTTTGGTTGAGATTGTGAAGACTTTATGAAGTTGGCGCTTCATTCATTGTCAACTGGAGTCTTGAAAAGGGACGCCATATTTATAGTAAAGCATGAAGCATAATTTTGTGAAGTATGGCGAATTCATCTTTGTCAACTGAAGTTTCCAAAAGGGACGCCATATTTAGAATTTTTGAAGATTTAAAGCATGAGGTTAAGGTTGGCGCTCCACTTTTTGAATGTCAACTGAAGTCTTAAAAGGGACGCTTTAATTGTTATTTATGAATTTAACATGAATTTTGAAGTATGGCGAATTCAACAAGGATTGTCAACTGAAGTCAAACTCGCATGGTGCTTTAAATAAATTTGCAACTGAAGATTGAAAGGGAAACCCTAAAGCATGGTGCTTTATTTAGCATATTTTAGTTTCAGTTGACTAAAATGAGGTCCAATCACAAGCCAAGCACCATTTTTCAAGGTTTAATGCTTTATGCGAATTTCAAAGATGAAAGTCTATTTATTCAAGCATCGGTGTTCATTATTTCTTCATCTCAAGCTTCGAAGTTTACATTCTTCTTGAGCGAGCAGCAAGTTAAAGGTGCTACAGGAGTCAGAATTCAGCGTTCTTCATAGCAACGGATTCAGATTGTTCAAAGGAAGAAGATTCAAGGCTTTGTTTTCACTTTGCATGCAAGTTTCATCAAGTTCCAGAACAAAGATAGGCGAATTTTTCAGAAGCAGAACAAGCAAAACTTTCTATCTTTTGTCTTCTATTTCTCATCTTAGGTACTTTCTTCGCATGTCAAAGAAATTCAACATATTTTCAGAGTTCGATCATCTGGGTTCGCATACTTCAGTATTTGCAGCAAAACCCACGTCTTAGATTTTTTCGAGAAAATTGCCCCGTAGTCTTCATTCTGAAGCTCTGTGCTTTTTTCCGAGAATTTCTTTGCATGTGGGCCCAAAATCACATCTTTTCGAGAATCAAGCTATCTGGGTTTGTTTAGAATTCCGTTCTACACAAAACCCACGTTTCAGAAAAATTTTAAAAATTTCTCTTGCCTTAGGCTATTTTTAGCCTTGTCCAGAGGTTTTCAGTTTTTCCAGAAAGTTCTTCAAGTATATTTGACTTTACAGTCAAAAGTCGTCATTTTCAAAATGCAATTCAATCTCATTGAGTATAAGACAAAATCGGCTCTTATGCATAATTTTGTCAAAACTTCAGATACAGATCTAAATCATGTTTATCCAGTGGTTAATCTAAACAGTCTGGAGGGTGTTAGCAGCAATGCGTTGAGGAATCTTGAGCGTTCCGGATTGCTGGCAGCGGCATCTATTCCTGTTACCACTTTTGATCTCGAGTTTGTTCTTGCTTGTATCAAGCATTATGACTCATCTTCACGACAAATCAGATCAATTGATGGGAGAGTTGTTTGCAGTCTCAAACCGAAGGATATAGAGAAATGTTTTGGTATTTCTCCACGTTCAGATAACTTTACTGTGGTTATTGAAGCCTGTGAGAAGATATGGGATGGAGATCAACAACGTTCACAGAGAAAGGTGGCTCAGAAATGGCTGAAAGTTCAGAAGACTAACATGCCCAAAAAGGTTGGCCGTGGTGAATTCAAAGACGAAGTTGCTGTTTTGATAACTTTGCTCAATCAAATTACAGGTCAAGAGGATGCTAGCACTTTCCGATCATGGATGTTTTACCTTATTTCCAGAATTCTTGATGGCACAGAGCATTTTGACTAAGCTATGTTGATTAGTGATTGCTTACATCAGCAGATTACAAATTTTCTCAAGTTTCATGAGTTTCATATGATATCTTACTTGGTCTACTTAGTTGCATTCCAAGGCAGTTACAAGCATCTAAAGACTAATGGCACTCTCGGTGTTCAACGTATTCACGAGTATTATCCTCAGTTAGAGTTCTCTACATCTGAACAAGACTTCCGAGCAGTGAATGATCACTTTTCTATGAGGACGGTCAGAGATCTTGACAACGAAATGCACATTCGCATTTCTGCCGAGGCGAAATCAGCAATGGAGTCTTGGGCGGATTGGTTTATCCAATTCCCTACTTTCACATACATCCGGGTTTATGGATATGTTGGAGAGCCCCTGATGTTGCCAAGGTATCCTTCAGGCAAGATCATTTTCATGGAGTTTCTTAGGCAGATGCAACATGTTCATTTCTTTCTTCGCAATCGTCACAAGACTGCGGCTACTTTTCCATTTGCATTAGGGATTTTCACATGCAGTGCGGCAACAGATGCCAAGCTTATGTCAACCGAATTAGAAAGATTCAAGCTTAAAACTCATATTGAGAGGCGTTCCTATGATCCTTTGGGTCATTATGCAACCAGGTTAGAGCGAGGGATTGCACATAAGCCAGCACTTGAGGATTTTTGGGCTAATTGTGAAGATGAATTCAAGGTTCGTCGTCGTCACTATTGTAGACTCACTATCACTCAGCTCTCTGATTATCTATCAGAGGATGTTGATGGTCTATCAGGTGATGATGGAGAAGTTCTTCTCAATTCATATGCCAAGGATCAAACTGCTCGGCAGCCACTTCGTTCACCAGATTGGTATGCTAGGGAGAATACTTCTATTGAGGAGGTTTCTAGATCGGTTATCAAGACCAGCAAGCAGTTCTTGGAGAGTAAACGGAAGCGAAAGTCAGTTCCTGTAACAAAGCCGCCAGAGAAGTTTTCTTCATTGCCTTCTACTTCTAGGTCAAGACCTCGGGTCAAGGCTATTGTGATACCTCCTGAAGGAGTTAGACTCAGTGGAAACACGGGAAAGAGAGCTACTGGTAAGAGGAAGCAGAAACAAGTTGAGAATGTGCCTGAGACCCCAGTAGAGACAGTCATTCAGGCTGAACCTCACGTTTCACCTCCTAGTTCGCCACATGTACAACCTATTGACATAGATTCAGAGCCTGAGATACCAATTCGAGTTGGATCAGAGACAACTGAACCACCACAGGTAGATACATCAGGGACAGTCTCTCCTCGAATTGATGATACTGTTCAGTCTTGTTGGCTCGAGAAGTCTTTGGGGAGACAGAGGCGAGAACCTTCGTATAACCTTGATTTATCTAAGTTCGGTGAGCCTTATCAGAGAAGGTCGAACAAGAAAATCAAGAAACAGGTGCATATTGAGAAGACTCCAGAATCAGAGATTGTTATAGAGGTTGTTGTTCCTCCAGAGGGTAAGAGCCTAGATGAAGTTGAAGTTGGTGACTTTACTTTCACTAAGGCAAATCTTGGCAGGACTACTCGAGAGACAGATGTGACTCTTCTCAAGATTGTCACCAATAATCTTGAAGAACGCATCATGAAGGATGGAGAAGACAAGGCTTTGCTTAAGGCTGAAAACAGTCAACTTCGTCAATATATTTCTGATCTTGTTCATGGAAATTCGAGTAGAGCGCCTGTTCTTCCTCAGAATACACATATAGAACAACGAAAGCTGGATCAGTTAGTCAGTCATGGCAGACTTTTAGATAACTGGATTGAAAGTTTAGTTGCTACAGGTCAGCGTCTTCTTGCAGATTTGTATCAGTTGAGGAGTGATGCACATGGACTTCGTCAAGGTATTCAGTTGCTCGAGGTTTCGGTTGCAGAGAATTTAGCCAAGGATCGAGTTCTTGTGTCTCAGTTGTCTATTGCATATGACGCCTTGGAGGTTGATGATGATCAAGAGAAAGTTTTTACTTGGAGAGAGCAGCACCTTTTCAAAATGGAAATATGTGAAAAGATCTCTACTAAGTTATTTTCACTGAAAGATGATGTGGTTGGAGTACTTGCACTTGTCAGTGGTTTTGTTGTTCAGATTCCGTGTCATTATCTTCTTGAAGATGGCACGTATGTTGAATTGGACAAAGTGCAAGCTGAATTCGAAAAGCTGATCCGTGATAATCTTGAGAGGGATTCTATGGCGCCTAGGTTGGAGAATATTTCAGTTATTGCAGCTAGTCTCAGAAAGGCGACTGAAGATGTCAGAGAAGGCATGCATACGGTCAAGGAAAGTGGCAGAGAACTAAAAAAACAGACTGTTGTTTTGGATAGCATCAAAGTGCCAGAAGACAGAGAGATTGATGAGTTCTTGGTCGAAGTGTTAGACCGAGATGACATGGAGTGATCTGCCAGTTGGAACCTGCAGTTAATTTCTAGGGTTGAGTCATGAGCAGCAGTTAACTCGACTTTCAGTCTTGAGTTTACTTGCTGACTTCACACATGCTTATCTCTTCCTTGGAATTATCTTCACAGGAGTTAGGGTTAGGGTTTCCAGTTAACTGAAGGTAGTGTCCAGTTAACTTTGCTTTAAATAAGGATGTGCATGCTTGCACATTGTCCATTTAGGTTAGATGTACCGGTTAACTAATGGTAGCTTTCCAGTTAACTGTATAGTTTACTTTATTAGGGTTTAATAATAAATCTTGCATGCATTGCAAGACTGTAGTTGACTCAAGGTGATTTTAGGGTTCCCTACACCTTTGATGTATATAAATAAGAGCTTTTGCTCATTTGTAATTAACTTTTGCACGAGAGAGGAATATATGTTGTGCCTACCTTGCCCTCAATATTGCTCTTTTTGTATTTGTTCATGTGTTTTTGCTGTTATAATGAATTGTTATGCCACATAGGGTTTCATGCAATTGTAATAGCGAATTCTTTCCATAGTTAGATAAAATCTGTTTTGTGTTCAATAATCTTGTTCAGATTGAGATGATAGTTGTGCCACCTTGCCTTCAAGTAGAGAATCTGCGCTTGGTTATCGTGTGTTGTTGTGAACAATAAACTTGTTCGGATTAAGCAGATAGATGTGCCACCTTGCCTTCAAGTTGAAAATCCGTATTCAGTTTATCGTGTGATGTTGTTACCAATAAACGTGTTTAGATTGAGCTGAT
Organism: Sequoia sempervirens; assembly: GCA_007258455.2. Classification (NCBI taxonomy): domain Eukaryota; kingdom Viridiplantae; phylum Streptophyta; class Pinopsida; order Cupressales; family Cupressaceae; genus Sequoia; species Sequoia sempervirens. The sequence goes on from VDFB02336614.1 coordinate 28,446, forward strand.
AGATGTGCTACCTTGCCTTCAAGTTGAGAATCTATACTCGTTTATCGTCTGATAGTCAAACCCTGCTCCGTTTTCTCATGCTCTGTTTTCTTGAGGAAATTGGATAGATTTTAATTAATTGGCATAGTTGTAGTTAGTAGTCTGCAAAACCAGAAAATACTCAGCTGCAATGTATGTAGTTTTCGAGAAAGCCTTGTACCTCTACAGCTGAAACAAAAAGACAGGATTAGTTTAGTTTATTTTCCTTAGCAAGTACTTTTGTCAAAGCACAACGAGGGAGCTTCCCCTCCTAATTTGAAGAGCACTCATTGCGTAGTGTGCATAGCTGTCCGTACCAACTTACTCCAGAGGTGCTAGTTGTTACGCCAACACCAATGATAGAGAATGCAAGATAATTTACTGATGACTGAAAATACATGTAAACTTTTGGTTACAGTTATGAGACCTTTAATCATGCATTTCATATGCAACCTCCATCTTCATATTGACTGTAAATGCAGCTCTTTACAATGCTTATCAATTGCAATACAGGTTGCTTTGTTTATAACAATTTCAAATGCAATCTCAATACAAAATAATATCGATGCAATTACCCTCTGCTGAGTTTAGTAACCAGTAACTAAAAATAATGTAGCCAAGAATGCACTAAATGTATAAAATAAAGAACTCGGGAATCGCCTGAAGGAATTGATGACAATATATTAATTCCCAGTCGAATATCTTCAAGCAATATTTATTTTGGATAAACTGCAGCGCCTAAATTGTTGCAGGAGCCATGTCTTTCTACAGAGGGGTAGCAAGGTGGCGTTGACCATGTAGAGACCCAACGGTTATTTTTGGATAGATATGTGGAAAGATGTCTCTTGATTGCCACTTTCCAAAATCGCCCTGCAGCTCCCAACAGGTCAGTAAGACCCCATTTGTCTCTTTCGATGCTGACAAGGAATTCGATTGCTCCCGCTGAAGACTCTCGATGAAAATGAAAGCCATGACTTATCAACCTGTATATTGATTTATTCCTTAAATGAAGGAGTATCAACGATTCTCTCTTATAGCTGGTCGCTTTTAGCTAGTGACTTCAATACACCTGCGTCCTCTCCAAAATTCGTCCGCCAAAGGTTCTTCACTATGGCATCATGTCCATACAGCCTGCGTTCATGTAACCCTTATCAATGCCTTGGCAATTTTGACTTCAGAATTATAATATTCGAATCAATCTTTGTCTGGCTCTTATTTTGGCTTATTCATCCTTGCTGCTTAATCATCATGCCTGTCGGATCCCTTTCTTGCTTATGGTCTCTAACCTTATATACCTGCTTTTCCCAAGAGATACGTCCCAATATTATATTGCCCTTAATTTTATATATATTTAATATTTGTTTAATTTGACAATATTTTATATATTTACCTCTTATTTTATATTCAGAGTTGTTTAGATTATTGTGATTATAATATATTATTTATGTTTTATTATATTTGATCATTATAATAATGTTATCAGAGGTAATGTATATTTATCTTATTATTTTATTAATTGTTCTATATATATTATAATAATTATAATTATAGTAATATTATTATAATTATAATAATATTATATTATATTTTATGTTTGACCATTATAATTATAATGATATTTTAAATTGCCTTCATCTACAAATATAAATACATTAAGCGTATACTTATCTCAAATGCCCCTTTGTGATGGGGACATCACAGATGAAGTGGGTATTACTAAAATGAGAAAAAGAAGAGCATAAACCAGCACAAAGAAAGAATCTCTTTCAAACTATTTGCAAATCCAAGGGTAAGTGTTGCAAATTTGTGATTGATAGTGGACACAAAAATAACCTAGTATCTAGTGAAATGGTAGAAAACCTGAAGCTGAAAAGCATCTCACATCCTAGGCCATACAAGGTGTCTTGGCTGCAAAAAAAACTTCTAGTAAATGGGTAATGCTTAGTTGAATTTCATATAGGAGCATATCAAGATGAAATATCGTGTGACATCATGTCATGTCCCTTTTTTCAAACAAAGATAATTAGGAGCATCTTAGCCTATTATTTCATTTCCCGTAGGCTAAAGGGAAGGGTAAAAACAAAAATTTAAATAATGACTTAAATTGTTTTAGTAACGTTATGTTATATTTATTAAAAAACAACTCATGTTTATTAATAAAAGGTTCCAAGTTGTTATCAAAACATGTCATTAGGGAAAGAGGCTAAAAGTAATGTTTTATTAAAAGGTCTTCCTAGACACTTCTAAAATAAGGTTTCTAAGGGTAAAAGGAAAAAAAATATAATATCCTATTATATTCCCTCAAAGAGCTTATAAAAGCAATTGGGCACAAAAGATTTTTGTCTCAATACATCAAGTTAGCATGCTTGAAGGGTTTTGTCTCCAAATGCCACCAACTATTGTGATAGTGTCACAAACCTATGAATAAAGATGATTTTTATTTTCAAATTTCTTAGTGTTTATCTTTTCGTCCTAGCATTGCCTATATACTCTATGCTTCCTCAATCATAGGCAATCTAGTTCTCAATTGATGATACTCTAACTAACAAGTTCCTTCATCAATTGATGGCAATTAACTAACAAATACATCTTACTTAACTAACCCTAAATGATTCATCTGCCTTATTTATTTATTCAACTAACCCTAACTGACTCATCTACTTTATTTATGTTAGAAAAATATTGTCATTGATGTCAAAGAGCCAGTTGATGATGAGGAGATAATTTGCAAAAAAGATGGCTTATTTTCTACATGGGCCAACCCATGTCTAGCCCCCTTAAAAGGTATTTTACATGCAAAATAAAATTAGATAATTTGGGATGACCCCCCTCTTGGAGCTAATCCATTTGGGAATTTTTAAATTCAAAAAATTAATTAATTTTATATTTATATGGGGCCCCCAAAGTGGGACAACCCCCTGGAGTGGTGCACCCACCTTGGGCATGGAAAAGAAAACAAAATAAAAATTATTTAATGATTTAAGGCCGACCTCCCTTGGAGAGTCGCTTCCCTTGGGTGAAGGGATATCTTGGTGAGTATAAATAGAAGTTTGAAGGAGAGGCAAAAAAAATATATTCAAAGAAAATCATTCATATGAAAAGCAAAAATAAAAGGATATTTGAGCAGATCTACAAGAGATATTTACGCAGACTTATGAGAGTTTTAGCAGCAATTTTGTGAGAAGAAAAGAAAAATAAAGGCAAGATCATGGCGGTTCTTTAAAGCAGAAATATTGAAGACTATATTGCAGATTTTTAATGTCCCCATTTTCGATGTCCTTTGGGCTAGTTTGGTTCTGACTCACTATTTTTAGTAACTGGTCCAGGCAGCAGTGTAGTGTAGGGTTTCTTGTTTGGGCAGTATGTGGGAGTTGTCCAATGAGCTTTAATGTTTTGGCAAGTTTGATATTTGGTGAGTACTTACTATTTTTAGCAGTATTTATAGTAAGTCTTTCGGGAAACTGGTCCCAAACCCATAGTGTCTTCAACAATGTTATTTCTATGGTGGTGTTGGAGAGCCTAAGGTTGAATTATTTAATATTTTCTTTTAGTCGATTACTTAAGGTTGGATTATTTATAACTTAAGTGAGGGGGTAGGTGGTCAACAAAAAGTACCTCGATGACGTTGTTTTAGAAGGTTGAATAAGGAAAAATAGTTTCCTTATGAGCAAGGACGCCCCTTTGAGGGATATTTTGTAACATACACCCCTGATTGTTTTTTTTTGTTTTTTCCCAACTATTGTTTCAATGAATTCTGAGGTTTGCTTGTTTAATGGTTTTGCATAAGTCATTCAAGTTTGTAACATGCCAATATATGCATAACAGATTTCAAAGAGAGAAGCAACTAAATAACTAGCAATGAATGAGAGAATTCTGCCTTCAACAAGACTCAGATTTTCAATACAATTGAGTTTTGTTTTTACAAGATTAAATATCAGAAACATAAAGTATTTGCTCAGACCTGGGCGAGTAGCATAAGGCAGATTTAAAGACTCCAAAGTGCAACGAACAGCAGTGATGTTCTTGGCTCGAAACTCCCTTATTTAAAGCACCAAACACTCAATCAAAGACCTCAATACACAACAACCAGGCGCCTTTGCTTGAGCAGGTCACAAACTGAAATTTCTTGCACAGCAACAAGGCGTCCCCCATGAAAAGTTTGATACTCCCTAGAAAATTCAATACACATTCAAAAATTACAAACTTATACTCTTTAGAATCGGCTGGGGATGAGTCTTTTAATGCACCAATACCCATTTTGATATTTCAATCCATCTTAGAGCTGTGAACAAAAACATGGGTTCAGGTCCAAAAAGGCATTGCCCAAAAATTGATAAAAATTACACCAAAACCTTCCTTAATTCACAACAAACTGAGAAACTAAACAAACCACACCAAAACTCCTCAAAAATACTGATAAATCTTCATTTTCAACCACCAAAAATTGAACTTTGTGACGCTCTATATGATCCCCGCTGTAGAATCACTCACAATCTAATTAGGGTGGATATTTCACCACCGAAACCAGCCCAAACAAAGAGGGTTTATGTCCTCAGTTTGCAGCCCAAGCAATCTGGAAGAAATCCATCAGCATTTTGTTATGTCGCCAAAGTTGAGATAATGCAAATGAGAAACAGAAAGGTGTTATAAAGAAATTAGGGCAATGGATTTGAAAAGCCTCTCAAATTTCTCCTAAAACCCACGCCCTTCTTGCCTTTCGAAAATAAAACATTTTAAATTATTTTTTCCTCTCCTCTCTAGGCGTCCCTCTTCATGGAGAAATAAAATATTAATAAAGCTCTTTTAAAAACAACTTAAGTTGCACGCCTAGGCCCAAGGTACTTTTTTGAATGACCACTCACCCCCTCAACTTAAGTTTATAAAATAACTTTATAAAACAACTTAAGTGACTGAATAAAACAATTATTAAATATTACAACCTTAGGCTCTCCAAACCAACTGAGAAATAATACTGCTACGTACATACTGGCTTGGGACTAACTCCCCAAAAAAGACTTACTATAAATAGCACTGCTAAAAATAGTAAGTGTACACCAAGCACCAAATTGAGCAAAACTAAAGACCACTAAAGAGTACTGTGACTAACTGAAGATTGCAGACATCATAAACCGGCCACTGCTATCAATAGAAACCCCTCTGAAACCCAACACTGAACTCTAATACTGGTCACTAAGTCCCCTAACCACATCAACTAGCCTATGGAAACTATGGAATAGGCTAATTGAACATTACACTACTCAAGAGCAAGAAGGGGACATTTCAATCCGCCCTTCCCAAGATTGTTTGCCCTCAAGCAATCGTAACTCAGGATGCTGTAATATCTACTCACTCTTCCAAGTAGCATCCTCCATTGGAAAATTCTTCCACTTAATCAAATACTCCTTAACCACCCTTCTATGTAGTGTACGCTCTCTGACCTCCAATATAGCCTCAGGGATCAAAATCAACTTGCCTTCCTCATCCAAAGGAGGCAACTCTATAGAGGGAACCACATTCCAACCAAGTGCCTTCTTAAGGCAAGAAACATGAAAGACATTGTGCACCTTGTTGTTCTCGAGTAGCTCCAGCTCATAGGCCACCTCTCCAATCCTCTTGATAACTCTGAAAGGACCATAAAACCGATGCTTAAGCTTTTCTAACCCACTCTTCTTGAGAGTGGACTACCTGTAGGGCTACAACCGCAAGTAAACCATGTCTCCAACCTCAAAAACATGCTCAACGCGATGTTGATCAGCATATAGCTTTTGTTGATTCTGAGCATGTTGTATATTCTCTCTCAGAGACCTCATGATGTCCTAACTCTCCTGAAGAAGATCTCTGGCTCTGGGCACTCTACAATCTCCGAAAAGTAAATCAACAAAGTTGGGAGCTTTGTAACCATATAATTCCATAAATGGAGACATCCGAATAGATATGGAAGGTAGAGTTATAGCAATACTCTCCTAAGTGCAACCACTTAACCCACGCCTTCTGCTGCCCTGAAACATAGTTGTGTAGGTAACCTTCCACCCACTTGTTCACCACCTCAATTTTCCCATAAGTTTGAGGGTGGTAACTAGTGCTAGGGGTCAGCTCTGTACCACATAATCTAAATAATTCCTGCCAAAACAAACTCGTGAACTTGTTGTCCCTATCACTGATGATAGTCTTGGGTGTCCCGTAAAGCCTAAGTACCTCCCTGAAAAATAAATCTGCCACTTGCACTGCTGTAAACCTTGTTGATATGGCAAAAAAGTGAGCAAATTTAGTCAATCTATCCACCACCACATAAATATTGTCCTTCCCTTGCACTTTTGGAAGCCCTGTGATGAAATCCATTGATATGCTTTCCCATTTCTGAGTAGGAATGGGGAGGGGCTGCAATAAACCAGCAGGATAAGTATGCTCATTTTTGTTTTGTTGGCATACTTGGCACTCACGAACGTACTTAAGTATGTCATCTTTCATCCCTTTCCATGAGAATCTCTCACAAATCTGCCTATATGTCTTATAATATCCGGGATGACCAACGATCGGAATGTCATGAAAAGCCTTAAATATGTGCTCTCTCACCTTAGAATCAAGAGTCAACCATATTCTATCCTTGTAATAAATGAGGCCATCTTTCACCTAGTACCTATCATCCTGTAAAGACCCATAAGAATGTTATTTGCTAGTGCATTTTTTTGCATAATCAGCCTCTATTTTTTCCTTCTAATCTGTTGCTATGATTGAAATAGAGCTCAAATGTGGTCTTTTGGACAAAGCAGCAGCCACTACATTCTTTTTCCCTTTGACATATTCAATGTCAAAGTCATATCCTTGAAGTTTACTCACCCATTTCTACTGCCTCATTAAGATCTCTCTGATCAAGAAAATACTTAAGGCTATTATAGTCCGTCTTCACTACAAATCTGCCCTGAAGAAGGTATTGTCTGAACTTGGCAAGTGTGTGCATGATTGTCAACATCTCCTTGTCATAAATAGAGTAAGCTCTCTCACCACCTCTCAACTTCCTGCTTTCAAAAGCTATAGGGTATTTATTCTGCATGAGAACTACACCTATGCCTTCACCTGAAGCATCACACTCAAGCTCAAAAGGCTTGGAGAAGTCTGGAATAGCTAAGACTGGGCACGTGCTCATCAACTGCTTGAATCTATCAAAAGTCTGTTGTGTTGATTCAGACCATTCAAATGTCCCCTTTTTGGTTAAATCAGTAAGTGGGGCAGCCAACTATGAAAACCCCTTGACAAACCTTTTGTAGAAACTACAAAGCCCGAAAAAGCCCTTCAACTATGTAAGGTTTGTAGGTGGAGGCCAATCAAAAATAGCCTTGATCTTTTCAGGATCAACGCTAACTCCCTTTGAGTTGATAATGTGCCCAAGATACAACAATTCTATCATGCCAAATTCACACTTGAACTCCTTAGCAAACAAAGATTCACCCTCCAAAATACTCAAAACCTCATCTAAATGCCTCAAGTGCTCCTCCCACGATCTGCTGTAAATAAGAATATCATCAAAAAATATCAAGAACTTACGCAACTGCTATTTGAAGACTCTGTTCATGCAAGACTGAAATGTAGCATGGGCGTTAGTCAATTCAAAGGGCATAACAAGGAACTCAAAATGTCCATAGTGGCATCTGAACGCTATTTTCTCAATGCCTCTCTAACTCTGACTTGATGATAACCAAACCTCAAGTCTATCTTAGAAAAATAGACTGCTCCATGTAGCTCATCAATGAGCTCATCAATCAATGGGATGGGATATCTATTTTTAATAGTTTTCTTATTGAGTGCCCTGTAATCTATGCACATGTGCATAGTCCTGTTGATGCGTGTTTTATGACACACCAAACATCAGAATAAAATGCCCAAAGACACCCTATCCTCTCTTGAAAAACCATTGCGTATGCTAAGATTGTGAGAAGATCATATGGCGATTCCAAGGTTCCCTATGTCAAGTATTGACGTGCGGATAAGCTCAATGGTCGTTGTGATATGCTCGTAACACAAAGGGACTTATGCTAGGCTTGTTCAATTCACAATGAAGGTCCAGACAATGAGGCTCTACTGTTTGGGTCTTGGATCAAACAAACTAAAAAAAGGAGATAATGGTTTAGAATTTCTAGTTTACTTCCTAAGAATTCAAGAGACGGTATTGACTTGGTGGAACCAATAACCACACTTTGCTTCACCACGCTCAACGACAACTACACAAAGTGGGTGCAATCTTCAAGGGAATGTGCTTATGATTTTCATGTCCACCAAATTGAACAATATTTATCCAAACAGAAGTTAAGCATCCACAAAGTAAGCTCAGGCTAACTTTATGCATTGAATGAAAACCATCCATTCAAAGAAAGTATGAGCAAAAGTTTCACCATAAATCAATACTTATCAAATCTTGCATTCATCTAACATACATGAAATAAAATCTAAACTATGATGAGGGATAAGAACCATGCCAACTCCAAAATAAGAGAAGCAATCACCATCAAAACAATGCACGCATTACTTATTACTTTGGCAGTCATACACAACAATTACTTATCTCAACATGTTTTGCAACATGCTCCCATGCTTTACAAATGAGGGGTGAGCTCAATTTATAGGCTCCCCAATTACAATTCAATGGCCAAGATTGATTTAGGATCAACGGCCGAGATTACAGAATAAAACCCTAATTAGGGTTTGTTGCAACTAACTACTCCTCGACCAATGAGAAAATTACATTCGAGGACACTTGTCCTTTTGCTAAATATGAACCAACAGTAAAATAGAAAGTTATTACATGTTGATTTGGAAGATGACAAGGCGCCACCTCAGCGTGTTGGATGTCTTCCTTGGTCACTTTGGTCTTGTTCCTTAGAATATTTTCCTTGCCGATGACTCTATCCTTTGTGCTTTGATCTTGGATGACTTTGGCTTCTTCTCACCTCGCCTTGGAGCACCTGTTTAGACTTGAAGTTATTAAGCCTTTCTTCCCGGATTGCTTTGGAATTCCTTCAAGTGCCTTGAATTTGGAGAGGAACTCCCGTGTGCTTTCGCCGCAATGGAGGAAATTGGAGCTTTCTCTATGAAGAATTTCCCATACTCAAGCCAAATTTTGGCTATTCAATTTCATTTTGTAACACCTTCAAAATTCTAGCCATTTTTGTGCTCAAATGAACTTCGCCGGTGGATTTGTCTTGAATTTTGAATTTGGCTTGTGTAAGTTGGATGTACTTGATGATGTGCCTAACGTTGTCTTCATGATGCCAAATTCTTAGCGGACTTCCTGTTGGTCTTGCCATGTGCAAGGGTGGACTCCCAAGTTTTCTTTCATCTCCCTTCAAGTCGGATTTTTTTCTTTGCCATTTTCCTTCTTGGCATGGCTGATTTCATGAAACTTTTCCATCCTCTCTCTCTTCATGTCAAGTTTTCTCTCTCCTTAGGTTGGACTTGGTGAACATTTTTCCATGGCGGACTTTGAGAGTCTTTTTCCATCTATCTTCAAGTGTTGGCGGACTTCATGTCAAATTCTCTATGTCTCTCTCTTGAGGTCGAACCTCTTATCAAGTCTTCCACATTCTCTCTCTTGAAGCATGGCGGACTTTTAATGTTTCTTGACATGATGCAAGGCACACTTAGCTAATTTCTAAGGCAGACTTTGGATTTCTTTTGACATGCCAACCTTCCTTGGGTCGGACTTTGTGAATTTATTTCCATCCATCTTCCAAGTTGGACTTTACAAACTTCTTGACATTTCCTCCAAGGTTGGACTTGGAAGATTTCTTTCCATTCTTTCCTTCCAAGTGTTGGACTTCATAAGTTTCTTGCCATTCTTCTTGCTGCTGGGCGGACTTGGAAGAATTCTTTCCATCTGTTCTACTTCCATTCAAGGTCTAGGCGAACTTTCTTAAGGTTTCTCCACCTTTCATCTTATACTTGGTCAAAATTCTAACCTTTTCCCATACTAAGCTTGGGAGGACTTTGAAGAAGTCTTTCCATTTGTCTTATACTTAGCCAAAAATCCAACTTTTCTCCCTTACTAAGCTTGGGCGGACTTTGAAGAAAGTTTTCCAAGTGTTCAAGAGTGATGGGCGGACTTTGGAGAAGTCTTGCCATACTCAAGGGCGGACTTCACAACATTTTTGCCACTCCTATGTTAAGCTGGGCGGACTTGACATATCTCCATCCATTCCAAGGGCGGACTTTGAGTATTCCTTTCCATTTGTCAAGCTATGTGGTGGGTGGACTTTCCATTGGCCTTGCCATCCCTTTTTATAGTGGGCGGACTTGTCTCATTGTCAAGCCATCTGCATAGGGCGGACTTTAATCATTGCCATGCCATTCACTTTTCTTCCAAGGCGGACTTAGCACTTCTCCATGCCATGGCATAGGGCAGACTTGTCTTGATGTTATGCCATTGCTTTTTTATGCTGGGCGGACTTTCAGCCTTTCTTCCATGCCTTCATGAATTCATACCTCCATACTTAGGTGAATTTACCATGATTTTCAGTCTTTTCACAGATTTTTCAACATTTTTCAACATTTTTCTGTGATTTTTGACTGATTTTTTCCAGATTTCCATGGATTTCATGAATTTTTTTAATTGATTTTTTGTGATTTCCCTTGGTTTTTTGGAACTTCTGAGTGGATTTTCGAAATCCGGGCACTTTCTAAATATAGGAACCTCGCCAAAAATAGCAACTTTTCCAAAAATAGTAACTTTCGAAAAATAGCCCCTAAAAATAGGAATTCTAACTTGGGCTAAAAATGCCAAAAATGAAGTCCCTAAAAAATAGGGGGTCCGGAGGGGCAATCCCCAAAAAGTAGGAGATGTCAGAATTGACCGAAATGACAGTCGATCTTCGTCCCTCGTGCCTCCTAAGCACTATGGTGATGTTTGGACAATGATTCAAGCTCAAATTCTTCGCTTGGCTCGGATGACTCTTCGAAACTTTAACTCCTCATTGTAAAGAAACATGGTGATAAGCAGTTGTGACGCCAAGGCAAAACTCAAAAAGCAAAAAACAAAGGGTCCCCATTTGCAATGGGGCGATGTGTGAAAAGGTCACAACAAGTCCCATCCTTCTTCTTCACTAGCACCACTGAAGAAGCAAATGGACTCTTACTCAACCTGATATGCCCCATGTCCAAAAGCTCCTTAATTGTCTTTCTATCTCGTCCTTGTGTCTCTTAGGGTGCCTGTATGCTGTAGTGATAACTGGTTTGGTTCCCTCCTCTAACTCAATGATGTGCTCTATGCCTTTGTCAGGTGCCCTCCCAGGAGGTATACTGCCAAAAACCTTGCTTCGCTTAGTAAGCAAAGCCTGTATGTCGGATGGATATGAACGTTTCTCCTCCTCTGTAACCACAGGCATGACTATACACTTCGTTGCCCACTCCACCTGGTCATGTATGAAAAACCTCTCCATACGCTTGCAAGAAACAACACAAGGCCCTCCATTTGATATCCCTCTCAGTACCACGTTCTTACCCTCTGATTTGAATTTTAGCTCTAAGGTCTAAAAATTGAGAGTGATCTCTCCTAGGGAACGCAACCACTGGATGCCCATCACTACATCTCTATCCCCAATGCCAACCACATCGAAGTCATCCTTGAACTCGTGGTTACCCAACTAGATGCTAAGTTGTTGAATCATCCGAGTGTAGTTAATGATGAAATCGTCTGCAACCATCACTCTAAACCCATCAACCTCCTATGTTTGGAGTCCCCTACATGCTACAAGTCCCTCATCAATAAAATTATGTGTAGCTCCTGAGTCGATCAAAGCTATCATCCGTTGCCCCTTCAGGACTCCTCTAATGCATAAGGACTCATTCTTCTAAAAGCTATATAGCTGGGAAAGCTTACACTCCTTTGATTCCCCTTTTTCAACCTCTTCTTGAGGCTCTTCTTCCTCTATTTCATCAAAATCAGATTGTTGGTCTAAACTTTCTGAGCCACTTTCCTCTATTGAATAATGCTCTATTTGATACATTTTACCCCCTTTGGTACATACATGATCCTTAGACCAAGATTCTCTACACTTGAAACATAGGCCCTTCCTTTTGAGGTCATTTAAAGTGTCTCCATCAAGTCTAGTGATTGATTTTTTCTGTTGTGAAGTGTCCTTAGTGAAAGGTCTCTTATTTTTTTTGTGCACAAAAGGTTTGGACTGAATTTTTGCTTTAGGGGCAGCCCACTCCATACTTCTTGCCTTTTTCATTACTTCCTGCAAAGTGGGTGGTTCAAAGGCCTAAATCCATCCCTTGAGTGGCTCCATAAGACCTTCATTGAATAAGACCACCATCCTCCTCTCTGTAATCCCTGTAACCATCACTGAAAGCCTCTGAAACTCTACTATGTGGGCCTCTACTGTACCATTTTGCTTAAGTTGGGCCAGCTCTCTGAAATGAATCTCGAGGTCCTCCTTGTCAAATCTTTCAATGAGTCTAGTGGTGAGCTCATCATATGTAGTGATAGACCGATGACCCAATGTAACTAGGCCATGGTACCACCACTCAAGTGCCACCTCGTCCAAATGTAAAGTGGCAAATTTAATTACCTCTTCCTCTATCATGGGTCTAAGGGCTAAATAATTGTCAAGCTTTTGTACCCAAGCCCTTGCTATACAACTGTCACTCCCATCAAAGTGGGCAAGTGTCACCTTACCAATAGTCTGTTACAAGTCTCTCTGCACTACTGGTCCTCTCTGATCAAATTTATTTCCGTTCCCATTCCTTTTTCTCTTCTAGTCCAAGAATTAATTGTAGGATAGGTTCATCTTAATGGCTTTAGGAAGAGTTCATACTCAACATATCCTTCCCTTAAGCTATCCACAAATGGCATTGAAGCATCTGGATCGAGTTGAGGTGCCGCCTTAGATAAGAAAGTGGGCCGAAAAGGCCTAGAAGAGATGTATGAATCAACTGTAGTACGCTGTCCCCCATTACCACTTTGCTGATTTGAAGCACTATGTTCTCCTGTATGCATTATGTTGATCTGCGGATTGTTGGGAGTAGTTTGCACCACTATGTTTTGCCCAATCTTTCCCAACAATTGTGACATCATATCCATCATCTTGTCAAATTTTTTCTCCATCCTACCTCCAGGACTTTGTGACCTTGCTCTCCCTTTTCCTCTTTTAGGCATATTACTTATGTTCCAGTCCTCACCTCCTGGTGGATCTGGCTGGATAAGTCATTCAAATTTGTAACATGCCAATATATGTGTAAGAACCCTGGTGGTTCTCAACCCGAAACCCAGACTGATATTGTTTTGTTTTTGCAAGTTTTTGATTTTTTTGTGTTTTGATGGGTTTTCAGTCAAATAATGAAAGCTGCGATTTTCTAAGAAATTGCTAAAAAATTCATAATAAATAAATAGGCTCCAAATAAGCTTTGAGAATGCTTAGAAAGGATAGGCGCATCAATTTATTTCACTTCCAGATTGTTTACAAAGGCAAATAACAACATATGAATGAAATACAAATTTATCTCTAAGGAAACTGATTTTCTTCTTACAGGCGCCAGCAGCAATAATGAAATAGTATGGCTGAATGATTGAATGCTTCTCCGTCCACTGAAAATATTGCAAAAGCTCCAGATGACCAAGGCGCTGTGAAACCCTCTGTAAAAGACTGAAGATTGAATGCGTTTCTCCCTGAGAAGGTGGTACGGCCTTGAAGGTACAGAACAGTACGGCCTGCTGCAACAGCAATTAATGAAGTACGGCTCCTTGGAAAATGTGCCAAAAACTCTGATGAATGATCTCTGATAAAGATGCCTTTATTGACTGATAAGTAACTCTGTAAATCACTGCCAGAATCAATGAATGAGCCCAATCTATGATCCCTGTGTGAAATCACCAAGTGCAAGCTTAAACTGGTATTTCACAGTCTCAGTCTGCCTAATTCCTAAAGAGTTTTCGTTCTCCAGAAACGTTTGTCTGCCAGAAACCCTAGGGTTTGCAAACTCCAATGCTCAGAGCAAAAAGACAAAAGTTGAATAGCAATCTCATAATGGTTCGATTTTGTCTTTCTTGAAAATATATACTCCCTTGAGAAAATTCGACCCAAAGCTCTTTTAAAATAATCATTTAATAAAAATGATTTAATTCGCCTTTAATACTTAGGAGAATATCATTTAATAATTGGCGTCTTATTTTAATGAATAATAAATATTCATTATGTCATAAATTAATACTTTATTATAAAGTATAATAAATACTTTATAATAGGCCAATTAATTAAATATTTAAATATTTTAATAAAGTGACTTTAATATAAAGTCAAAATATTAAATATTCATTAATCACCAAAATACTCCTTATTTCTCCGTCTGATCATCAAACTGAAGAACTGGGTCGACTCTGAGCTGAATAGTTGAACCAGGTGCCCTGCCAAAAATAGCAGCTTCCGCCTGACCTAACTTTCTAAAAATAGAAAGTTCCTGAAAATGCACTCTGGAAGATTCTGCGAAGGCCCAACCTGAAACAACTGCAATACTGGAGCTACCAAACACTGAGTAACTGCCCCAGATGATCCTCTGCACACTCCTGTCAGCCTACGAGGATCGAAATAATAGGCTAACCTCGTCACCAGCTGCGTTGACTAGGATGGGGACATCACAATATGCATAACAGATTTCAAAGAGAGAAGCAACTAAATAACTAGCAATGAATGAGAGAATTCTGCCTTCAACAATATTCAAATTTTCAATACAATTGAGTTTCATTTTTACAAGATTAAATATCAAAAACATAAAGTATTTGCTCAGACCTGGGTGAGTAGCATAAGGCAGATTTAAAGACTCCAAAGTGCAACGAACAGCAGTGATGTTCTTGGCTCGAAACTCACTTTTTAAAGCACCAAACACTCAATCAAAGACCTCAATACACAACAACCAGGCGCCTTTGCTTGAGCAAGTCACAAACTGAAATTTCTTGCAGCAACAAGGCGTCCCCCATGAAAAGTTTGATCCTCCCTGGAAAATTCAATACTTGTTAAAAAATTACAAACTTATACTCTTTAGAATTGGCTGGGGATAAGTCTTTTAATGCACCAATACCCATTTTGATTTCTCAATCCATCTTAGAGCTATGAGCAAAAACATGGGTTCAGGTCCAAAAAAGCATTGCCCAAAAATTGATACAAATCACACCAAAACCTTCCTTAATTCACACCAAACTGAGAAACTAAACAAACCACACCAAAACTCAAAAATACTGATAAATTTTCATTTTCAATCACCAAAAATTGAACTCTGTGAAGCTCTTTATGATCCCTACTATAGAATCACTCACTGATTAGGGTGGATATTTCACCACCGAAACCAACCCAAACAAAGAGGGTTTTTGTCCTCAGTTCACAGCCCAAGCAATCTGGAAGAAATCCAACAACATTTCGTTATGTTGCCAAAGTTGAGATAATGCAAATGAGAGCCAAAAAGGTGTCATAAAGAAATTAGGGCGATGGACTTGAAAATCCTCTCAAATTTCTCCTAAAACCCACGCCCTTCTTGCCATTGGAAAATAAAACATTTTAAATTATTTTTTCCTCTCCTCTCTAGGCGTCCCTCTTCATGGAGAAATAAAATATTAATAAAGCATTTTTAAAAACAACTTAAGTTGCACGCCTAGGCCCAAGGTACTTTTTTGAATGACCACTCACCCCCTCAACTTAAGTTTATAAAATTACTTTATAAAACAACTTAAGTGACTGAATAAAACAATTATTAAATACTGCAACCTTAGGCTCTTCAAACCAACTGAGAAATAATACTGTTGTGTACATATTGGCCTGGGACCAACTCCCCAAAAAAGACTTACTATAAATAGCACTACTAAAAATAGTAAGTGTACACCAAACACCAAACTGAGCAAAACTGAAGACCACTGAAGAGTACTATGACCAATTGAAGATTGTAGACATTAGAAACCAGCCACTGCTATAAATAGAAACCCCTATGAAACCCAACACTGAACTCCAATGCTGGTCACTAAGTCTCCTAACCACATCAACTAGCCGACGGGAACTCTGGAATAGGCTAATTGAACACTACATTGCTCAAGAGCGAGAAGGGGACATTACATATTTGATTATGTTTTAAAGTATAAAGAAAATTATTAAAAAGAAACTGGAGAAGGGGGTTGCTTTTGGAGGGAAAGCACTTTTAAATTTGAGTTGCCATAATTTCTCATTGACTCTTTATAATCTCATTTTAAGTCTCATTTGTACATGTTGAAGTTGGTTGCATAACAAGATGCTGCTGGATTTTCTCCAAAGGTCTACAGTTTCATGTTGCGGACGAAAACTGTCTTAATTCAAGAGTTGGTTTCGGTGGTTAGAGATCCACCCTAGTCAGTTGGGTGTGATTCCACTCAGGGGTCACTTTGGTGCTTCACAGATATTCTAGCTTTCAGCATTTTGATATTGAAAGATGAAGATTTTTGAATATGTTTGAAGTGTTGCTTATTGGGTTTGGTGTGAATGAACTTGGCTATGAAGGTTCTGGTTATGGCATTGAGTTTCAAGGAGGATTTTGAGGGTTTTGAGCAGTTTACAGTGATTTTTTGAGCAATACATTCCCAGGACAGAATCTGGTTATTTGTTCATAACTCCAATTTGGCTTGAGATATCTTTTTGGGTATTGTTTCATTTGAAGCTCCTTATCCTGGCGCCCCACAACATATATTTATTTGCATTTATCAGAAAAGGATTGAATTATTAGGACAAATTGCCCCAACTAAGTATGGCGCCCAATTTGGTGTTTTCTGATTGATTAGACCTGCTGTTGTAATGATCAGAATCTGCACTTTAAAGAGGTATGAGGAGCATCAGTTTGTGACAAGTTTACAGGAGTTTGAAGGGCTTACTTGTTGGAGTTGAATATTGCAACCTGGAGGTGTTTACCAGCTGTTTGAAGACTAATTTCCAGGTCTGAAATAAATATTTCTGAGTCTGATATAAGTTTGTGTAAGTCTGATTTTGAAAGCTAAATCTGAAAATTCTGATATGATGTTCAATGAAATATATTACTAAAAGTTGTATCTTTTGCAAGTCTTTATTTCTAGTTCCTTTTCATGTTTGAGTTATCTTTATCATGAATGCAAAACAATGAATGGCATATGAAAAAACAAACGAACATCAACAAACACTTACAATCAGCAATCAGAAAGAAACAAAAAAACAAACTAGGGCATTCATTACAAGATTCATGACTGGATGTATGGTAGATTTGTGAGCAGTTGATAGGGCAGATCTAAGAAGTTGCAAATAAAATTATTATATTGTTCTCGCGGAGGTTGGAGCCTCCTATTAGAAGAGACTGACATCTCTTGCTAGGTTGGTGCTTAATGGTGGGGATTGGAGTCTCCAGTGGGTTAATGCCTTCGAAATTTGTAAGATTAATACTTGTCATGGTTTTCTCCCGTAAGGGTTTCCATGTAAAATCGTGCGCCTCTTATGTGTGTTCTTAATTGCTAGATCTTGCATGTATGGTATTGCTATGAATGATTAAGTTTGGAAGTAATATTGTTGTGATTAATTAAGTTATGAAAAGTAAAATTTTGATCTATATTGATTCGCCCCCCCTCCCCTCTCTCAATATAAGTGTGTTTTATAAATTTCATGATTTGACTAGCCTAACTATTCCTATGCTATCAATTCACTCACTCACTACTACTTCTATGCTACCAGTTCAAAAACATCCTCCCTCTCTGAATTCGCTTGTCCTCAAGCAAGACAAAGCTAGGTGAGCTAAAATGTCAACCAACTTCCTCTAGCGACAAAAGACCCACTAGAAACACCTCATCCTCCACACTTAGTGCCTTTGTCCAAGGCTCAGACTCTACCTTGTCATCGTGGTACATTTCAATCAGATGTACTTGTCCCTTTTCCAAGCACCTTTGTATTGGATCCCAAAGCCTTTGCTCTTTAGCCTCATGTGCCATTTACTACTTCCTTTCTCCCTAAGTTGATATCTAATTTCACTATCACTAACATGCAATACTAATATTTGTTTTGTTTTTTCAAACCTCCCATAGGTTGACCAAATCTTAGCTTTGATACCACTATAAAGCCCCAAACTAAATGCATATAGGACAAAAAAGACCTAGAAATATTCCACCCACAAATTTTTTTTTTATTTTTCTAAATTTTATTCAAATACATCCAAAGCATTGAACTACAGTCACTAATACATCTTACTAGGCATACCTAGTATGTGAATTTGACACCTAACTTTGTAGTTTGTAGCCAATCCGAATGCCTAAATGATTCTGGACACTCAGCAATCTGCAAATTTGAACGCCTTGATAGTTGATGTCACTCTGTATGATCCGGCTATTACTCTGCACCACAGACTACTTCCTGGGGATTTTCGTCCACAAGGCTTCTGCTCTCTATTCTTGTGTGACATTTTATGCTTCCTTTGTTCCCCAAGATTATATATGATATATCACTTATAAACCCAAAATAAAGCTTCCTTTCCCCAAGATTTGTGTTTTTTTTTTTTGTAAAGACCCAAAATAAAGCATACATAATAACAAACCCAAATATACCCAGAAATACTATGGAGAATTTTATTTTTTCAATATTTTATTAAAACGTACACATACAACTTAAAATTCACTGATCTGATACAACTTGGAATTTTGACATGCTGTTCTAATACACATATGAATCTGAAACACTTTTCAAGTTTCTGAGTCACTTTAAATTTGATCTACTCCTTGATGGTTTCCATCCCCAAGATAGTCTGATTTGCCACGTTTGAAGGGTTCCATCTCCACAAGATAGTCTGATTTGCCACGTTTGAAGGGTTCCATCTCCAAATGCCATCAGCTAGCTGTGACAGCATCACAAGCCTGAGAATAAAGTTGGATTTTGTTTTCAAATTTCTTAAATGTCTTCTCTTCCCTCCCAATGCTGCCTATGTACTTCATGCTTCCTTAATCATAGGCAATCCAATTTTCAATTGATGTCAGTCTGACTAACAAGTTTCTTCCCCAATCAATGACAATTAACTGAGAAATACATCCATTTCTAACTGACCCTATGTGATGTCCCCATCCTAGTCAGCACAGCTGGTAACGAGGTTAGCCTATTATTTCGATCCTCGTAGGCTGACAGGGGTGTGCAGAGGATCATCTGGGGCAATTACTCAGTGTTTGGTAGCTCCAGTATTGCAGTTGTTTCAGGTTGGGCCTTCGCAGAATCTTCCAGAGTGCATTTTCAAAAACTTTCTATTTTTAGAAAGTTAGGTCAGGCGGAAGCTGCTATTTTGTGATGAGCCCTGCTAGCTCTCAGCTCGAAATCCCCAATTTCTTAAGTCTTTAATTGTTTTTTTAGTTTTTTAAAGAAATCTTAATAGACAGAAGAGAAGGGGCGCAGCATATTTTTGCTCATAGAATGAAATTTAAAGCGAAAACTCACAAATTAGAAATACAAAAGCTGTTATTATACTGAAACAATTAGAATATGCATAACAGACATACCCGAGGAACTCCAGTTATTTTATATAAAGAATTGGCCAGATCTACAGCCAGAAATGGTGAAAATCAGCATGAAGGCACGCCAAAGCTCCAGAAAGTGGTTTCTCCTGCCGAGAAACAGGTCACAATGCACTGAATAGTCTAGGCGCCAATGATAGAAGCTAAAACCAGCCCAAAAGGAAGGCGTTTCTCTCTTTCACTTCACACGCCTTTCTCAAGGCACAAAACCCAAGGCAGGCCGTACGGCTTATGAAAGCAAAGGTAGAATCCCTGATGAAAAGTCTCTGAACTGTAGAATGATACGCCTCCAGAAGAAACCCTCAATTATTATCAAGAACAAATAACTGCATAAAATTAAGCTCTGTCTGCAACTGTAGAACTTCTGTGTGAAGCCCTCAACTGTACGGATTCAGCTGATCTCTCACAGCCTCAAACGTACTCAACACTGAAGAGTTTTCCGTTCTCCAATGGACACAATGATCAAACCCTACTCTCAGGAGAATGCTCAGAGGAAAGATGCACAAGGCAATTCGAAATAGTCAAAGAGATGAGTTTCTATTGCCAGGAAATGCCTTTATACCAAATGGCACGCATTTCAAGAAAAGTACGGCCTTTCTCATCATTAAAATATTATAATATTTTAATATATTCCTTTTCAATAGTTTGAGCGCACTTTTATAATATTTAAAGTTATTAAAATATTATAATCCCCCCTTTTGACATTTAAGTGATATAAAATATAAATAAAGTCAATGTGACTTTATTAAAAAGGCGTTTTAAGTTAATAAATTAACTTAATCACTTAAAATTCCGTAATATGCTCAAAACTCAGGATAATCTCGTGCCGTCAGAAGCGATGAACTCCTGGAATGCCAACGCCCACTGTGATCTAAACACTGTCCACTGAAAACACGAACAAACAAACTCTCCAAAATGCACCACTGACCCTCTATCCAAATTGGCTAGCCCACAAGGGTCCAATAAAGGGCTAACGCTCTGTTCCCGAGAACTGTCTAGCGAGGGGACATCACAGTCCGCCCTCCCCGAATTTGCTTGTCCACAAGCAAACTCAAAGCTGGATGCAGAAGAACACTGTCACTCTCCCACGTCGCATCCTCTGCTGGTAGATCCCTCCACTTAACCAAGTATTCCCTGATGACCCGCCTCCGAAGATGACGCTCTCTGGAGTCCAGAATGGCCTCAGGTATCAAAACTAATTTGCCCTCATCATCCAAGGGTGGCAAATCAATAGAAGGAATTACGTGTTGTCCCAACGCCTTTTTGAGGCGCGACACATGGAACACGTTGTGAACTCTACTGTCCACCGGAAGATCCAGCTCATAAGCCACTTGACCCACACGTCTGACAACTCTGAAAGGTCCATAGTATCGCGGCTTGAGTTTCTCGGAGCCCTTCTTGCGAAGGGTAGACTGCCTATACGGCTGAAGCATCAGGTACACCAAATCATCGATCTCGAAAGACCGCTCTACTCGTCTCTGATCAGCATATTGTTTTTGCTGATTTTGGGCTTTCTGTATATTTTCCCTAAGTGCTCTCATAATATCCTGGTTCTCCTGTAACAAATCACCAGCACTGGGAACTCTACTGTCACTCAGCAATAAATCAAGAAAGCTCGGAGCGTCATATCCATATAACGCTCGATATGGTGTCATCTGGATGCTCATGTGATGGGTGGTGTTGTAACAGTACTCACATAAGTATAACCACCTCACCCATGCCTTCTGCTGCCCTGAACTATAGTTACGCAAGTACCCTTCCACCCATTTGTTGACGATCTCTGTCTGCCCATCTGTCTGGGGGTGGTAACTGGTACTAGGGGTGAGCTCTGTCCCACAAAGCTTGAATAACTCCTGCCAGAAGTTACTCATAAATCTGCTGTCCCTGTCGCTAACTATACTGCGAGGTAAACCGTGCAGCCTGAATACCTCTCGGAAGAACAAATCAGCAATCTGAGTAGCCGTGTGTGTAGTAGTGATTGCGAAAAAGTGTGCATATTTCGTCAATCGATCTACCACCACGAAAATACTGTCCTTCCCTTGAGCTTTTGGCAAGCCCGTGATGAAGTCCATGGATAAACAATCCCACTTCCTCTCAGGAATAGGAAGCGGCTGTAGAAGACCTGCAGGGTATGTGTGCTCTTGCTTGTTCTGCTGACAAACAAGACATTCCCTGACATACTGGAGAACATAGGACTTGAGACCCTTCCAAGAGAATCTCTCCCGTACCTGCCTATAGGTCTTATAGTACCCGGGATGTCCTGCCATGGGTGAATCATGCAATGACCTCAAAACCCTGTCCCTCATCTCAGAACCTGGGACCAATAAAATCCTCCCTTTGTAGATGATAAGGTCATCTACAAGTGAATACCTGTCATCCAACACTGATCCATCTACTATGCTAGAGGCCCATGGGTCCTTAGCATACTCTGCTACTATCAGATGTCTCCAGTCTTCTGAAACCAGTGTAATAGAACTCAAGTGAGGACGGCGAGATAAAGCATCAGCAACCACATTCTGAGTGCCCTTGACATAGGAGATGTCAAAATCGTAAGACTGAAGCTTGCTGACCCATTTTTGTTGTCTCTCATTAAGATCTCGCTGCCCAAGAAAATGCTTCAGACTATTATGATCGGTTTTCACAGTGAACTTACTACCAATCAAGTACTGCCTGAATTTGGCCATCGCATGCATGATAGCCAACATTTCCTTATCATAGATACTAAAACTCCGTTCAGGCCCTCTTAGCTTTCTGCTCTCAAAAGCTATGGGGTGTCGATCCTGCATAATAACTGCACCAATACCCTCACCACTGGCATCGCAATGTAACTCAAAGGGTTTAGTGAAGTCCGGTAAAGCCAAAACAGGACACGAAGTCATGAGAAGTTTGAACTTCTCAAAGCACGCTTGTGCTAATGGTGTCCACTCAAAAGCACCTTTCTTAGTCAAATCAGTTAGTGGCGCAGCATGCCACGAGAACCCACTAACAAACCGACGATAGAAAGCACACAATCCTACAAATCCCCTGAGCTGTGTCAAAGTCTCAGGTGTAGGCCAATCAATGATGGCTCGAACCTTCTCTGGGTCCATGCTGACTCCTGCACCGCTGATGATGTGTCCCAGATATAAAAGCTCTGCCATGCCCAAAGCACACTTGGACTCCTTGGCATACAAGGACTCCCTGTCAAGTATACTCAGAACCTCATCCAAGTGAACCATATGTTCCTCCCATGATTTACTATATACCAGGATGTCGTCGAAGAACACTAAAACAAATTTCCTCAAGTGAGGATGGAAAACCCTGTTCATTGTCGACTGAAACGTGGCTGGAGCATTGGTTAAACCGAATGGCATAACCAAGAAATCAAAGTGTCCACAGTGACATCTGAACGCAGTTTTCTCTATGTCCTCCTCTCGGACTCTGATCTGGTGATAACCTGTTCTCAAATCAATCTTTGAGAAGTAGCAAGCTCCATGAAGCTCATCTATCAACTCATCTATCCGAGGAATAGGATACCTGTTCTTTATGGTTTTCTTGTTGAGCATTCTGTAATCAATACACATCCTAAGTGTACCATCCTTTTTCTTCACCAAAACAACTGATGAAGCAAAGGGTGACTTACTCGGCCTGATGTGCCCCATAGCTAACAGCTCCTGAATAGTCTTCTCAATCTCATCTTTCAGACGCTTGGGGTGCCGGTAAGGAGTAATCATAATCGGTTTCGTGCCCTCATCCAGCTCTATAATATGCTCAATACCTCTATCAGGAGGCCTGCCTGGTGGAATAGCACTGAATACCTTTGCATGTTTGATTCGAAGTTCCTGCACATCTGGATGGTATGAAGAAACTTGCTGATCCAACTGTGAAGGCATTAGCTTGCACTCAGCAGCCCACTCTACCATATCATTACGAATCAAACGCTCCATTCTCCGAAGTGAAATCTCCCTAAGGTTGCTGTCCCTGATGGCTTTGAGAATATGATTTGTGCCATCAATGGTGAACTTCATCTCCATGTCACGCAAATTAAGCGTGAACTCTCCTATTGCATGAAGCCACTTCATGCCAAGAACTACATCAGTTCCACCCATGTTTACCACATAAAAATCTGCCTTGAACTCAAAATTGTTAAGTTTCAAAGGCAAGTCAGGTATCATCCTCTCACAATCGAGAGTGTTTCCATCTGCAACCCTCACACGAATGCCTTCAAACTGCTGAGTTTGAATACCCCGTTTCTCTACCAACCGTGAATCGATGAAGTTATGGGTTGCACCTGTATCAAGGAGAGATATGACCCTTTGACCAGCTAGGATCCCACGGAGTCTGAAAGAACCCTCTTTCTGCATGCTGGACATATGAGCCTCCTTAAGTTCTATTTCCTCTGCAATTTCTGCTTCATTTTCTGACTCTTCTCCATCTGTATCATAGATTGGAGCTCGCTGATCAGAAAAATCAGTCAATGGTTCTTCCTCATAAAACCACTCCATGTGCTTGTTTTGCCCTTTTGGTCTGAGGGGGCAATCATGATTAAAATCATACGGACCTTTGCAGTAAAAACAGAGTTTTCTCCTTCTCAAATCATTCATGGTTTCTCGATCTAAAGGGGCTGCAAATTTCTTTTTCTGATCTGTATTATCAGCCTTCTTTGGATCTGATTTATTTTCCGTGTCTGATGTGGTAGGCTTCGAGCTAAAAGGCTTACGAGGTGTAGATAGCTCCATGCTGCGAGCTTTCCTCATTGCCTCCTGTAAGGTAGGTGGATCAAATGCCTTTATCCAACCTTTCATGGGCTCGAAAAGACCTTCAATGAATAATATGACCAGCCTTCTCTCTGAGATCCCTGTCACCATAACAGATAGTCTTTGGAATTCACCAATGTACGATTCCAAGCTACCTAACTGTTTCAGCTGTGCTAAATCTCTGAAGAAAAGCTCAGGATCCCTTCTGTCAAATCTCTCAACCAGTCTATCAGTAAACTCCTGGTACGAGGTAATCCTGTCATGATGAAGAGTAGTCATACCATGAATCCACCAGTCATGTGCTACGCCATCAAGATGAAGTGCTGCAAAGCGAATGGCATCCACCTCAGGCATGGGGCGTAGTGTCAGGAAAGTATCCAGTTTACTAACCCAGGCACGTGCTGTAACTCTGCCACTGCCATCATAGTGAACTAAGGTTAGTTTGCTGGTTGCTTGTTTAAGATCACTCTGTTTGTGTCTAGGACGCCTGTCATTCCTGTTCCTGGTGTGCTCTCTCTTCTGGCTCATGAACCTGTCAAAGTTAAGGTGCTCCTTAACCCTTGGTGGCAAATTATCCCACTCATCATGCATAGCCATAATATTATCTGCAAAATTTATTTCACCACCCTGTTCAGCTTCATCCACTTCCTCAGCATCATCTCTGGTGAACGTGGGATATGTAGCTCTCTCATAGGTGCGTACTGGATCTATAATCCTCTGTGGCTCTCTATGGATACTGCCATCTCGTTCTGAATCCAAACTACGAGCTCTGTTCATTGACAAATTTTGAACATTCGTGCTGAGTTGTTGAAGAATAGTTGCTACCTGCTCTTGCCCTGCAACCATGCCTCTAAGCACGTCTTTGGCTTCTCTGTCCTCATCCTCCCAATTATTTCTTTGAGAACTTTCTCCAGCCCTGTTCGCCATATTGTCCCAATCTAATTCCTCCTCCTGATCTGCAAACGGAAATGGTGGAAAAGGATTCTGGTCGCCTCTTTGATTTCTAGGACCACCTCTGAAATAGGACTTGCCAAAACCCTCTCTGTTTGACTTCATAAATTCTCAAACCCCACAAGCTGGCAGGATGTGAGCTCTGATACCACTGTGATGAGCCCTGCTGGCTCTCAGCTCAAATCCCCAATTTCTTAAGTCTTTAATTGTTTTTTTTAGTTTTTTAAAGAAATCTTAATAGACAGAAGAGAAGGGGCGCAGCATATTTTTGCTCATAGAATGAAATTTAAAGCGAAAACTCACAAATTGGAAATACAGAAGCTGTTATTATACTGAAACAATTAGAATATGCATAACAGACATACCCGAGGAACTCCAGTTATTTTATATAAAGAATTGGCCAGATCTACAGCCGGAAATGGTGAAAATCAGCATGAAGGCACGCCAAAGCTCCAGAAAGTGGTTTCTCCTGCCGAGAAACAGGTCACAATGCACTGAATAGTCTAGGCGCCAATGATAGAAGCTAAAACCAGCCCAAAAGGAAGGCGTTTCTCTCTTTCACTTCACACGCCTTTCTCAAGGCACAAAACCCAAGGCAGGCCGTACGGCTTATGAAAGCAAAGGTAGAATCCCTGATGAAAAGTCTCTGAACTGTAGAATGATACGCCTCCAGAAGAAACCCTCAATTATTATCAAGAACAAATAACTGCATAAAATTAAGCTCTGTCTGCAACTGTAGAACTTCTGTGTGAAGCCCTCAACTGTACGGATTCAGCTGATCTCTCACAGCCTCAAACGTACTCAACACTGAAGAGTTTTCCGTTCTCCAATGGACACAATGATCAAACCCTACTCTCAGGAGAATGCTCAGAGGAAAGATGCACAAGGCAATTCGAAATAGTCAAAGAGATGAGTTTCTATTGCCAGGAAATGCCTTTATACCAAATGGCACGCATTTCAAGAAAAGTACGGCCTTTCTCATCATTAAAATATTATAATATTTTAATATATTCCTTTTCAATAGTTTGAGCGCACTTTTATAATATTTAAAGTTATTAAAATATTATAATCCCCCTTTTGACATTTAAGTGATATAAAATATAAATAAAGTCAATGTGACTTTATTAAAAAGGCGTTTTAAGTTAATAAATTAACTTAATCACTTAAAATTCCGTAATATGCTCAAAACTCAGGATAATCTCGTGCCGTCAGAAGCGATGAACTCCTGGAATGCCAACGCCCACTGTGATCTAAACACTGTCCACTGAAAACACGAACAAACAAACTCTCCAAAATGCACCACTGACCCTCTATCCAAACTGGCTAGCCCACAAGGGTCCAATAAAGGGCTAACGCTCTGTTCCCGAGAACTGTCTAGCGAGGGGACATCACATATTTTGGGCAGGGCACCTGGTTCAACTATTCAGCTCAGAGTCGACCCAGTTCTTCAGTTTGGTGATCAGACGGAGGAATAAGGAGTATTTAATGATTTATTAAATATTTAATATTTTGACTTTATATTAAAGTCACTGTATTAATATATTTAAATATTAATGATTAAATGATATATTATAAAGTATTTTAATACTTTATAATAAAGTGATTTATTTTGACATAGTGAATAAATATTATTCATTAATAAGGCGTCATTTAATTATTATTATTTCTCCTAAGTCAGAGGCGAATTTAAATCATTTTATTAAATGATTATTTTAAAAGAGCTTTGGGTCGAATTTTCAAGAAGGAGATATATATTTTCAAGAAAGACAAAATCGAACCATTATGTTATTGCTATTCAACTTTTGTCTTTTTGCTCTGAGCATTGGAGTTTGCAAACCCTAGGGTTTCTGGCAGACAAACGTTTCTGGAGAACAAAAACTCTTCAGGAATTAGGCAGACTGAGACTGTGAAATACCAGTTTAAGCTTGCATTTGGGTGACTTCATTCAGGAGTTACAGTTGATCTTATTGAGTCGATTTCAGAAGGAGATTCAGAGATAAATCATCTGGCAGTTGAGGCGCACCATCAGAGGTTCTATATCAGAGATCTGACATTTTATTGGAGGTCGTACTAGTTTCTTGTGTTGCTGCTGTACAGGCCGTACTGTTGTACCAGCAGGGCCGTACTTTTCCTTTCAGAGAGATACGCCTTCTCTTTCCAGTTTCTGGCAGAGGGATCTTGGGCGACTAGGGTTCTGAGAGCTTCTGCATCGATTCTGAGGCTGGAGATTCATCTATTCATTCATCTGAACCTTCTTTCTCTGTTCTTTTGGCGCCTGGCAAGCAAAATCAGGTTTTTGAATAAAATCATATTCTTTATACCTTTGTTTACTCTATTTGCATTGTAAAAGCTCTGAAATGATAAATAATAGATGCGTCTATGATATATGATCAAGTTTTGAGCTTATTCTTCGCATTTCAATTTATTTTGAATTTATTAGCATTTTAGAAGAAAATCGCAGCTTCTAGTTTATTTGCAAAAATCCATCAAAACACAAAAAAATCAAAAAACTTGCAAAAACAAAACAATATCAATCAGGGTTTCGGGTTGAGAACCACCAGGGTTCTTACAGTGGTATCAAAGCACAGATCTCCTGCCATCTGGTGCTTTTTCAGTTGCTTTTTTCAGAATACAGTGTGCTTTTTAGTTGCTTTTTCATCAACAGAGATACCATTCATTATATTAAGGGCGTAGGGACAGGCAAAGCCGAAGATTGGACAGGTCCACCGATTCCAGAAGGTGAGACAGTGTCAGGTGTCTTAGGCATTCACAGATCCAGCTCTAACAGCAGTGAAAACAATGTTGCAACCCTAATGGCAGATCGCGAGATTCCTACAGAGACAGTTAGGGATACAGGGAAGGCACATGCAGAGGGTGATATTACAGATGAGGAGTTTAGACGCAGACATGATAATATGATGGACATGATGTCCCAGTTGATGGGCACTATCAGACAGTATACGCCCACACAGCCTCATTATATACAGATTGGACAGACGAGCGGGAATACACCAGTAGATCAGCCGTTGGCAGCAGTACCACGTCAGCCGTCACCGATCTATCAGGAGCGTAGGCCAGGTCAGCCTACTTTCTTACCTAGAGAGACTCCACCTCAGACTCCAGGAGTAGAGCATCAGGGGCAGCATCAAGAGTTTCAACCACATAATGGCATGTCAGTGGCAGATGTGACGAGGTTTCATGGTGAGTACATGTCACTAGCACCTGAGATCCGGCAGGCACTGACGTTTCATGAGTTTATGGATGTTTATAAACACAGAGGAGGAGGCAGATTTGACCGTAGACCCCCTCAGCATCACCAGCCACAGCCACAGGTGAACAGGGATTTGCAGTATGCGGTTAGCAAGATTACCTTGCCATACTTTGATGGGTCCGATAAGACATCAGCAAGGTCGTGGGTCCAGAAATTGGACAACTACCTTTCATTGAGACCGATGCAGGAGGACGAGGCCATCAAGTTTGCTACGTTGCATCTAGATGGGATAGCGCATGATTGGTGGCATCACGGCATGTATACGCTTGGCCATCATGCGGTCAATACTTACCAGGAGTTCACTAGCAGGCTCATAGAGCGATTTGATAAGAAGGATCCGGAACTCTACTTCAAAGAGCTAGCACAGCTTAGACAGACAAGTAGTCTGGATTCATACATTGGGGAGTTTCAGAGAGTTGCAGTCATGGTGACAGGGATTTCAGAACGGAGACTCATTATACTCTTCGTTGAGGGTTTGACAGAACCTATGAGAGGTTGGGTTAAGGCTTTTGACCCTCCTACCCTTCAGGAGGCCATGAGGAAGGCGCGAAACATGGAGCTTGCAGCACCTCACAGCAAGTTCAATTCAGGGTCAACACCATACACTAGGCCTAATAGGCCTTTTGATAGAAACAATGACAGGAATAAGCCTTTTGATAGAAGGAAGGATCAACCGGATCCTAAGAGACAGAATGCACCACCCTTTGACCGAGAAACATTGAACGAATTGAGAAAGAAAAAGTTGTGTTTCTGGTGCAAGGCACCCTACGATGAAAAACATATATGCCCACTTCGTCCTAAGGTCAAAAATAATCAGATGGAATGGTTTTACGAGGGCGAAGAGCAATCTGATCTGTCAGACCAGCAAGCTGATTCCGAGCCTTCAGATGATGACACGTCCGAAAATGAGGGTGAACACGAAGGTGGAAGGAAGCTACAGGAAGCTGTAATGTCCCCTTCTCAAAACTGATCCTTCCAGTGACCGTTGGCCTTTTTCTGGAAACCCGAAGGCTGGTCGAAAGGTAAAATTAGGGTTTCCTATTTTTAAGGATGTCTTTGCTCTGAGTTGGTGGATTCAATGGCGGATTCTTTCTGGGTTTTCAGAGAGCTTCGCAGTGGTATGTTCATTTCGGCATTCTGAGCATTTTCTGGAATTTACTATTTTTAGTAAATTCTATTTTTGGCAGTATTCCTGTTGAGTTCGGCATGGTTGACTCTCTGATTCAGTTTGATCTATTGACTTGCTCTTGTATGGCTTCGGGGCACAATTGGAGAGATAAGTTGAGATATTTAATTAAAGTCACGTTTTAATATTATATTATAACGTTGACCCCCTTGGCCTAGTCTGTTGACTTCAAATTGTTTTGAAAAGTGGTCTCTTGAGGGTGGCGCCTTCATAAAGGATTATTTCATAATTTTCTAAAGTCAAACCAAGCTCTAAAGTGGACGCCATTATTAAAATATTGAATTTAATTAAAAAGGTCAATGTTGAGCTTGAAGGAAAAGGATGCCATTTCTTGAAGGGGATTAGGGTTTTGACTTGAAGAAGAGTTTAGGGTTTCGAGAAGTCAACAGGAAATTATAAAAGGAAGACTTGGTTCATCATTTCATTATCTTTTATCTACAGGAATGTTATGCTGCCGGATTGGCTTTGGGATTGCTTCGAGGAATGAAGGCCTCCTAGCTTGGGCATTGCTTCTCGCTTGAAAGATAGCGACTAGTGGTGAGATAGTGTAGTTTGAATGTTTTATTGTGAGATTTCTGCATTTTAGTCTTTGTGAGGATATGTAAATCAGTTTTATGCATATTAGTGGTTTTCTGGAGTTGCACATTCATTGTAGCAGATTGATGTTTTTAATCATAAGTCATAAAATACACAAAGAGTCGTTCTGGGTATTGTCTCATTGGTTTTCTCTGTTGGAAGCGACCCTTCATGAATATTTGCAGATTTTAATATGAAGCGTATGATTTTATAAAGCAAATCCGTCATTCCTTGTAGGGCGCACTTTCTGGAGTGCCTCGGGATCCGTGTCATTAATTAATAACCATTTTTAGATGCCATTTCTTATTACTAAGTTAGGCGCCATCATTTTGAGGGTCTATTGCATTAGATTTGAGATCATTTGGGTGAGAAATGAGAGAGATATGAGCATATGAGTGAATTCCTAGGTTGCTGGTTTTTAATTTAAAAGTGCAGATTTGTGGAAAAACAGAATTATTATTTGATCATTGAGAGATTTATTGAACTGGCATCTCTAATCAAGCCACGGAGAGTTCTTATATGATGTAATGCTAATCTTTCAAATTCCTATGCTCTTGGCAAGCGAATTCTCTATCATTTTGTAAGCTGACAGTAGTACTGACAGCAGTTCTTTCATCTTGCTTAATCATGTTTTGTAATGCTCATATTTACATTTTGTAATTGCAATTGTATTTCTTTATCTCCGCCCTATGGTAGCTCCTTACCCACTCTGGGTTAGAAAGCACATTCTGGGTGTCGAGTACTTTCAGCATTATAGTTATTTCTTTCAAGCATTGTAATTTCTGTTATCTCCGCCATATGGTCGCCTCATTTCCGTATTGGAGTGAGTAGCACATACTTGGTGTCGAGTGTGCTTTCAGTACATTAGATTCAGGGATCCTCTGACCATATGCTCGCCATCATCGGCGCCATTCTTGGTTAGAGTTCTTGCATAAGCATTTTGATTTAGATCCTCTGACCAATGCTCACACCTTGCCCACATCGGGATCCTGGTGTACATTCTGGTTAGAGTTGCTTCAGCACGTTTTGGTTTAGCTGCTAACCTTAACGGGTGCATTGGTTTGTAATCTGCAATTTGAAAAACTAAAAAACTTTGGCTCGGATTATTTCAGAAGCCCATTTGACTAGCCTTCAGAGAGATGGTTCGTTTAGACTTCGCGGGCTCCTAGCAAGTCAGAAGGTGATCACATTACTGGATACTGGTGCTACACACAATTTCATTGATGCACGTTTGGTGGAGAGGCGTGGCATCCAGACAGAGGCATTCGAGGGTATTCGAGTCAAGGTGGCTGATGGGTATACTCTCAGATGTGACCGAAAGATTACTGATCTTCCGATGAGACTGAACAACTATGAATTCAAGACTGAATTCTATGTTGTTAACATGGGGGATACGGATGTGGTGTTAGGGATGGCATGGTTGCACGATTTGGGTGAGTTCACACTCAATTTGCGTGACATGGAGATGAAATTTAAGGTTGATGGGAGACCACATGTCATCAAGGCGATTTGAGACAGTAATCTGAGGATGGTTTCATTCAGGCGGATGGAGAGGCTCATTCGTCATGATATGGTTGACTGGGCAGCAGAGTGCATGTTGATGCCAGCCCAGCAGGAGCAACAGAAGGGTGAGTACCACCCTGACATTCAGATCTTGAGGACTAAACACTCCAAAGTGTTTAGTGACATTCCTCCTAGTAGACCTCCAGACAGAGGCACGGAGCATATCATTGAGTTGGAGGGGGCAAAGCCCGTTATGATCACTCCCTACAGACATCCGAAACGACTCAAGGATGAGATAGAAAAGACCATCAATGAGTTGTTAGCTATGGGGCATATCAGACCTAGCAAGTCTCCTTTTGCTTTATCGGTCGTATTGGTGAAGAAGAAGGATGGATCACTTCGGATGTGTATCGATTACAGGCAGCTCAGCAAAAGGACAATTAAGAATAGGTACCCTATTCCACGCATTGATGAGCTGATTGATGAGTTGCACGGAGCTGTCTTCTTTACGAAGATTGATTTGAGATCAGGGTACCACCAGATTCAGATGAGGGAGCAGGATATTGAGAAAACCGCTTTCAGATGTCAACCGCGTCACTTCGAGTTCCTTTGGTTGTGCCATTCAACCAATGCACCGCACCTTTGCGACTATGAACAGGGTTTTCAGTTCGCTGAGGAGGTTTGTGTCGGTCTTCTTCGACGACATTCTGGTTTATAGCAGGTCATGAGGCAGCACCTGCTCACTTAGATGCAGTTTTGGGTATCTTGGCAGATGAGTCATTCTATGCTAAGGAATCCAAGTGTGAGCTCGGTATGGAGGAGTTGTTATATCTGGGGCACATCATCAGTGCCAAGGGAGTGAGTATGGACCCTGAAAAGGTCCGAGCTATAGTTGAGTGGCCGGTACCTGAGAACCTTACGCAGCTCAGAGGTTTCATTGGGTTGTGTGCATTTTACAGGAGATTTGTTAGTGGGTTCTCACGTCACGCCGCACCCCTTACTGATTTGACAAAGAAGGGGGCTTTTACTTGGTCACCACAGCAGGAGTGCTTTGACAGGTTCAAGGTGATCATGACTTCATGTCCGGTGCTAGCATTGCCTGACTTTACTAAGTCATTTGATTTATTCCGTGATGCTTCAGAGAGGGTATTGGTGCCATTTTGATGCAGGAGCGACATCCTATTGCATTCGAGAGCAGGAAACTCAGGGGTCCTGAGAGATTCTATAGTATTTACGACAAGGAGATGTTAGCCATTATGCATGCATTGGCTAAGTTCAGGCAGTACCTGGTAGGCAGCAAATTCAGTGTTCGCACAGATCATAACAGCCTGAAACACTTCCTTGGACAGCGAGACTTGAATGAGAGGCAGCAAAAATGGGTCAGTAAACTGCAGTCGTATGACTTTGATATCACCTTCATTAAGGGGAAGCAGAATGTCGTAGCTGACGCCTTGTCTCGCAGACCTCAGTTGAATGCTTTGGCACAGATCACAGAGGATTGGAGGCACCGGATTATTGCTGAGTATGCTAAGAACCCATGGGCTTCTAGCATTGTTGACAGGACAGAGCAGGACGACAGGTATACTATCGTAGATGACTTGATCATTTACAAGGGGCGGATTTTTCTAGTTCCTGACTCTGAGGTGCGGATTACAGTTTTGAGAGCCTTTCATGACCTTCCTATGGCGGGCCATCCCGGATACTATAAGACATACAAAATGGTTCGGGAACGGTTTACTTGGAAAGGGCTGAAAACTGATGTATTACAATATGTCCGTGAGTGTTTTGTTTGCCAGTTAACAAGCAGGAGCACACTTATCCTGCCGATTGCTCCGCACTTCCATACCACCGACAGGAAGTGGAAGTGTTTATCGATGGCTTTATCACAGGCTTGCCGAAAGCCCAGGGTAAAGATTGCATCTACGTAGGGTTGACGGCTGACTACCACGCACACTTCTTCCGACACTACTACTTTCACAGCATCGCAGACGCAGAGCTTTTTCAGAGAGGTATTCCGGCTGCATGGGTTGCCTCGGACGATAGTCGCGATAGAACATCGGTTCATGAGCAACTTTTGGCAGGAGTTGTTCAGGCTTTGTGGGACCGAGTTGACACCGAGTACCGCTACCATCCGCAGACGGATGGACGACAGAGATTGTCAATAAGTGGGTGGAAGGTTATTTGCGTAATTACATAGCTGGACAGCAAGAGCTTTGGTGAGATGGATCTATCTATGCGAGTATTGTTATAACTCGACTCACCACATGACGATACAGATGACACCCTTTATGGCTTTGTAAGGGTATGAGGCGCCCAACCTTATGGATTTGATATTGAGCGATAGCAGAGTGCTGAGTGCAGGGGATATGATGCAGAGTCAGCAGGACATTTTGAGGTCTCTCCGAGACAATATCCAGCGGGCACAGAATCAGCAGAAGCAGTATGTTGATCAGAAGAGGGTTGAGCGTACTTTTGATGTGGGTGATATGGTGTATCTTATGTTGCAACCATATCGTCAGTCTACTCTGCGGAAGAGTGGAGCAGAGAAACTAAAGCCTCGCTACTATGGTCCATTTCGTGTTGTCAGACAAGTGGGCGAGGTTGCTTATGAGTTGGACTTGCCAGCTGATAGCAAGGTCCATAATATATTTCACGTTTCTCGCCTAAAAAAGGCATTGGGTCAGCATGTGATACCCTCTCCAGTTTTGCCACCCCTTGATGACAAAGGGAAATTGATACTAGTACCTGAGGCCATCCTCGAGATGAGAGAGAGACACCTTCGGAGGCGTGTGATCAGGGAATATTTGGTCAAGTGGAGAGATTTGCCAGTTGAGGATGCTACATGGGAGTCAGAGGAGATCTTACAACATCCAGAGTTGAGATTGCTTGAGGACAAGCAATTTCGGGGAAGTTGTGATGTTCCCATCTTAATCGATTAATAGGAGGCTTAGTTTATTATTTTATCCTCGTGGGTGGTGGGTCGTGAGGATCATATGGGGCATCGAAGTGTTTGGTAGCTCGGTATTAGTTGTTTGAGGTTGGGCCTCAGCGACCTTCGAGTGCATTTTGAAACTTTCTATTTTTAGAAAGTTAGGTCAGGCGGAAGCTGCTATTTTGGGCAGGGCACCTGGTTCAACTATTCAGCTCAGAGTCGACCCAGTTCTTCAGTTTGGTGATCAGACGGAGGAATAAGGAGTATTTAATGATTTATTAAATATTTAATATTTTGACTTTATATTAAAGTCACTGTATTAATATATTTAAATATTAATGATTAAATGATATATTATAAAGTATTTTAATACTTTATAATAAAGTGATTTATTTTGACATAGTGAATAAATATTATTCATTAATAAGGCGTCATTTAATTATTATTATTTCTCCTAAGTCAAAGAGGCGAATTTAAATCATTTTATTAAATGATTATTTTAAAAGAGCTTTGGGTCAAATTTTCAAGAAGGAGATATATATTTTCAAGAAAGACAAAATCAAACCATTATGTTATTGCTATTCAACTTTTGTCTTTTTGCTCTGAGCATTGGAGTTTGCAAACCCTAGGGTTTCTGGCAGACAAACGTTTCTGGAGAACGAAAACTCTTCAGGAATTAGGCAGACTGAGACTGTGAAATACCAGTTTAAGCTTGCATCTGGGTGACTTCATTTAGGAGTTACAGTTGATCTTATTGAGTCGATTTCAGAAGGAGATTCAGAGATAAATCATCTGGCAGTTGAGGTGCACCATCAGAGGTTCTATATCAGAGATCTGACATTTTATTGGAGGCCGTACTAGTTTCTTGTGTTGCTGCTGTACAGGCCGTACTGTTGTACCAGCAGGGCCGTACTTTTCCTTTCAGAGAGATACGCCTTCTCTTTCCAGTTTCTGGCAGAGGGATCTTGGGCGGCTAGGGTTCTGAGAGCTTCTGCATCGATTATGAGGCTGGAGATTCATCTATTCATTCATCTGAACCTTCTTTCTCTGTTCTTTTGGCGCCTGGCAAGCAAAATCAGGTTTTTGAATAAAATCATATTCTTTATACCTTTGTTTACTCTATTTGCATTGTAAAAGCTCTGAAATGATAAATAATAGATGCGTTATGATATATGATCAAGTTTTGAGCTTATTCTTCGCATTTCAATTTATTTTGAATTTATTAGCATTTTAGAAGAAAATCGCAGCTTCTAGTTTATTTGCAAAAATCCATCAAAACACAAAAAATCAAAAAACTTGCAAAAACAAAACAATATCAGTTAGGGTTTCGGGTTGAGAACCACCAGGGTTCTTACACCCTAACTGACTCATCTGCCTTATTTCTTTATTTAACTGACCCTAACTATCCCTACACTGCCAGTTCACTCACTCAGTGCTATTCCTATACTGCCAGTTCGCCCAAAAGCTGTTCCTATGCTGCCAATTCAAAAAGGGGACATTACAGAACTAGCTTATGGCTTGTTCCTAATCAGATATAGCAATTTCCTTGTTTCAAATTACTGCTGCAATTAATATAAATTAGAAAGGACACTTGACAGTGATATAAACAGGATGCCAAACATATTCGAATAATTTGTTTTTCCTATTCCTAAAAACCAAATTTGTTCAGAAAACACAAAAAAATAAAAAATCTCTTTTCACCTTTGCATTCATCTGTTTAAAACCTGGAGTTGGGCCCTGTTAAACAATATGGATCTTTCAGAAACTAAATCCTTTGCAAACTAAGACACTTGGTTTGGCAGCCTTTGACAAATTTCTTTATCAGAATTTAAAATTATTGTATTCCTCCCCCTCACCGTGAATGAATTCCTACAGATAATTCTCACTTGCAAATTCATCAAAGAATCATAGTGTCATGGTGAAAGATATTTGTTTCTTACATTAGACAACAGATCCTCCACAAACAACAGAAAAAACATTTAGGAGCCATAATTTACCCCCATGTTCTCTCCACATTGTCATATACCATTACAATATCGAATGTTACCAACTTGTTGAAAAAGTATTATCTAACACTGATGGACTACAAACATTTTAAACTTGTTGAAAAAGTATAATTTAACACTAATGGACTACAAACATTTCAAACTTACACTTTTACACTAATTTTGAAGTCATCAAATAAATTGTCTTTGAATTAAAAGATTTGATATTTCTGTGCCATTGTGCTTTTTCTATTGTAACTCAAGTATACAATTGTCAGTAGAATGTACTTTTGAGACCCATTGATCTAGTTGTGTCACTAGGGGCAGTAATATACGATATATTTATTTCTTTCTTCCTAGATAAAACAAATGTTGACCCAAACATCCATGTATTCTTTCCTAACAAATGAACTGATTTAAAACACATACATTGAATCTCAGTTAAATACATCAGTCAATTACCTTTTTCAAAAGCCTCAACCTGGGTTGGATATCTGCTTCAATGTCAAATAGAATGACTGGAGGATAGCAAAGTATTACCAGCCCAGTATAACATTTTGGTACCCCAATAGATTCAAAGAAATCTATCAAGGGATTCATATGATCATTAACATCACAAACAAGTATTTTTGGAAATGATTCTATAAGCCGTGGTAAGACATCATCTCCAGAATCCAATATAGCTAATCCTCCAAGACGAGCTTCCATCTATGAGAAGTTCAAAACACATTCAGAAGCACCAAGTAATCGAGCTAAATAATAATATCTCAAAATGCATAGCATGTTTAAAATCATTATCAGAAATGCACCAAACCATCTTGATCCAGGATAGGGGAAAAAAATATGCACACCATAAGACTATATAATATTATGGGAACAACAAAAAGAGTATACAAAATTTGATACAAACCTTTTCAAAAAATGATAAACATTGCTGAAGATCATCATCTGCAGAAACGGACAACCGCATCATCATGCGTCGGACCATAGCACTAATAGTCCTCTTATGAAAATTTATTGAGGAGAACAATTCCTTTAAAAAACTGACCTGGAAATTGCAAACACAAGACCAATACCTATCACTACAACCAAAATCCATCTATAATATGAAAACAATATAGAGAAACAAGAAAACATGAACCTTATAGTGACTAACAGCTTTACTTTCAAAATAACGGATGAAATTTAGTTTCTGAAGTTATGGGCATTGACCAACAAGCTAACATAGAAGATTGGCAAAAAAATCTATTCAAGACCTTTCCCAGGCCAGCAACTTCACACTGGTGAGCAATTGGCCAGGATGATGCCAACCAAGACAAATAAAGCACCAAAGTCACTACCAAGACCCATGGGGTTTCAGCTGTCTAGTTTTGTTTGATACTAGGTGTTGTTGTTTGATATTTTCCTAGAAAATTGGACTATACTGTTCCTGTTGCTATTTTCTCCATTTAAAAAGGGTTTTAACCCTGCTTTTATAACTGATATGTTCTATTCATACTCTTAGCCAAAACTCCTTTCTTTTGTTCATTTAAAGCACTTGGATTTTGCAAATGTTTTACTTTTAATATGATATTCCATTTCTACTATCAAAAAATGTAGTTCCAACTTTCTTCAATAAATGTATTAGAATACAACCCATAACAACCCAAGAAATGCATTTGCTCTTATCCATACAGCTGGATGCAATAATAGTCATCAAAGAGATGCTAATGCACCATAGAATCAATGAGACCCCTCTCCAATGGATTTTGTGAAATTAAATTTTTGTGGCTCACTCTTCCTAGGAGAACTAATAATGAGGCTGAAAGTGAAGCACTAGTCACAAGCATGGCAGCTGCAGTGGCCAAAGGGATTCACAATCTTATTGTGGGAGGGGATTCCCCAATATTGATTAACACCTTGCACAAAGGTTCCTGCCCTAATTGGAACCTAAGTGTTATGTAGAAGCAGCCTTGGAGTCGGGCTCTACTTTTACACGTGTAAATTATCAACAGTGTAGACGCAATTTCTATAGAGTGGCAGAATTTATGTAATTTTGATGTTGAAAAGAACCTCCTAAAGCCCTATATAGCCATTTTTCTAATTTTTTAAGAGTGTAGATAAAAATTTAAAATAAATGCCTCGATGAATGCTATTTGTTTAGTTTTTAAGGCTTTTTTGGCCCTTTGTAAAATCCCACCCTTATTTATTTCCAAAACTTCACAACTTGCACCCGTTAGCGTTAGCCCAAAATGCAATGATAGACAACTTGAAGCAACCCTTCACTTTCTGATCACCCAGATCCCGGAGAGGGCAAGGTGAGAGCATACGGTGTAAGGGGATCTGAATGTAATAATATTGCGGGAAGTAAACAAGGAAAGCTATTGGCAGCAAGCCAACCAATAGGGAAAGTAAGTACTTGACTGCAAAGCCAGCCACTTCCACTTTTTAGCAGGCTACAAGAAAGTAAATGAAAGCAAAGCACTTGGCAGCATAGCCAACCACTTCCACTTTTTAGTGGGCTACAAGAAATGAAGGTAAACTCGACCACTTATTCAACGGGAATGAAGTACCAAATAACTAAAAGTAAAAGGCTGATTGGTACTACCAAATCAGCGTTACAATGATAGTCTGATACAAGATTCAATGATGAGAACCACTCGAATGATAGCTTATTACAACATAGATCAATCCTTGCAACATACAATCAGTTAGGCATCATAAAACAAGCAACTATCATGAATATACCAGGTCTGATATGAAGTAACAGCAATCTGATTTTCTAGACAGCGAATCCAATTCACCAACCAGCACCCCATCAAATGCTCATAACTCTCAAACTACTCATCGAAATGACCTCAAACCACAAGAAAATGAAAGAGCAGACCTGCAAAAAATAGCAACCCTGCATTGAACTGCTGCCAAGACCACTGCCAAAAATAGCACTTACTAAAAACAGCATACTGCTAAAAATAGTAAGTATGTCCAAACTCAAAATAAGCACATTCTGAGATGCAGC
The DNA here is from genome assembly GCA_007258455.2 of Sequoia sempervirens. Lineage (NCBI taxonomy): Eukaryota > Viridiplantae > Streptophyta > Pinopsida > Cupressales > Cupressaceae > Sequoia > Sequoia sempervirens. The sequence continues at coordinate 68,109 of VDFB02336614.1, forward strand.
TGTGACTTACTAAAAATAGCAGTGACTGCCCACCAAGGTGTTAAATGCCCAAGATACTGAGAAGGGGGGTGTTACACCCCAAATTGTGAAGTTACTATTTACCATTCCTAAATAGGGTAAATGTGAATGTAATGTGAATTCTGGAGATGAATTAATGGTGTGTGTACCTTGTTATCAATATGAATGTTATCTCATTTGATGTGGTTTCATTTGATGTTGTCTCAATTGATGTTATTCATTGTGAAATATTGCATAAATGAGAATAGATGGTTATTGAATTGTGAATACTCTAACTTTTGAAATGTTTATGTATACTGCTTATGTTATGAACATATGACTTCTAAAAGCGTTTGTCAGTGGATGCAGATATATGAACCATTGCTCTAGGCGGAGGGGAAGTATCACTCGGGAGAGGAGCTTGGTCGGGTAACCGGTAAAGTAAACTATTTGAGCATACACACACATCACCTTAGATTGAGTGAACTGAGTCAGTTTGTGTGGGTTATAGGTAAGTCATCCTTAGCTTGTATGTTTGCATTAGGAGTCTTGTTTTACTTTTGCATGCTATGCAAGTGATGTTTATCTATTTGGTTTTTGTGATCTGTTTTGTGACCTTACGATGATATGGATAGGTCGGATGAAGGTGGAAGTATGTCTATATGTATGCACGTATGTGGTAGGAGGATCTATCAACACATGTATGCATATGTATAGAGATACCACACGTACACACCTATCAATATGATGGTAACGTAAATGGATGTAAGTGAATCGGAAGTAGACATATATACATATATATAGTTGTTGTCCCTAATTTTTGACTTGCTAAAAATTGGGATAACCTATTAAAATTTTGATAAAATTTGAATATTTTCTCTTCTAAGGCACGTTTTACGAGGTGCAAAGGTTAGAAAATTTCAATTTTGGGTCTATAGTCCTTTTGGCTAACATTTTTCACTCACTCTCGTCTGTTTTCGTGAAATTCTGAGTCATTTTTAGTGTGTTTTTGGTCAATTTCGGGTTTTTGGGGCATCACTGCAAGTAGGGGTTTTGGTTTCTTATTACAAGTAAGTGATAGGAACTTTTTGCTCTTATTACAAGTTACTTTTCGTTTTAATTTTAAGTTGTAGGAACTTTTTGTTCACTTTACAAGTTACTTTTTCAAGTTACTTGCAATGACTTAAAAAAGTTCCGATTTCACTTAAAGTCACTTGCAATGACTTGAAAAAGTTCCTATTTCTTTTTATTTTTAAAAAGTTACTTGCAATGACTTAAAAAAGTTCCGATTTCACTTAAAGTTACTTGCAATGACTTAAAAAAGTTCCGATTTCACTTAAAGTCACTTGCAATGACTTTTAAAAGTTCCTATTTGAGTTAAAGTAACTTGCAATGAGTTCTAAAAGTTCCTATTTTAACTTAAATCACTTGCAAAGTGTATCTAAAAACCCGATTTGCAAGTAAAGGGCATTTTTAAAGTTATTTGTTATTTTGTTCACTTGCAATGAGCATCAAAAAACCCGAAATGCTTGCAATGAAGTTTTACAAGTTATTTTTCACTTGCGATGAGCATCAAAAAACCCGAAATGCTTGTAATGAAGTTTTACAAGTTATTTTTCACTTGCGATGAGCATCAAAAAACCCGAAATGCTTGCAATGAAGTTTTACAAGTTAGTTTTCACTTGCAATGAGCATCAAAAAACCCGAAATTAGTTTTGCAAGTATTTTTGTGGATTTTTAACTTGCTCTTGCTCATATGCACCCCGATTGGAGAGATTTTTGGCATGAAGAACACTTGGCAAGGTCTGCAACTTTATTAAATCCCCCATTTTTGCTCTACCATTGCCACGTTTTTGCAGATTTGAGTTTGCTCAAGGCACCTAGGGTTTTATTTATTTATTTATTTTTCTTTATTTTGGCTTGTAAACTCTTGTTGCAGGTATGTTCTTTGTTTCTTTTTATTTTTCTATTTTTGTTGCTTTAAATCTTTTGTTCTTGGGTTGCCTTTCTATGGAGATTGAGATTGCATATTATAAAAAAAACGTGTATGGCTGAAAACGTGTTTTTCCACTTCATACGCCCTTCATTCATTCCTCTTTCATACGCCATCATTATTCATTCGCCCTTCATTCATAAAAACGTTTTTCTTTCTCTTTCATTCACCTTCCCATTCGCTTTTCATTCATTTGCCTTCATTCCATATTCATTTGCCATTACCATTTTTCTTCATCATCATTATCATTTTCTGCAAAAATGATGCCCTTGGTTGAAAATCAGGTTTTCATAATCTGATTACAAGTAGGAGATTTTGACCAAGGTTACAAGTTAAAATGAATACTTGCAATGACCTCTCATTTTTCCTACCTTGCACTTTTTAACTTGCAATATGTCCCAAAAATCCCGATTACACTTTGCACTCGTTGTCAGCCTTCCAAAACCCGAAGTTGGTCCAAAATGCATTCAAAAACACTTGAAAATGAGTCTTTGAGATCCAATCACAAGTGCAAAACTTGTATTTTCCCATACACATATGAAGTTGCATGTTCATTCTCCACAAATGCAAGTCAATGTTCTTGTTTTTTCCACACATGTAATGCTGTTACCAAAACCCGAAATTGAGCTTCGACCTCACTTTTGCAGCCCCTTTGTCTCATTCTCGTTAGTCCTGCTTGCGCACATGACCTACCAAATCAATAATATAAGGCAGGGGCCTTATTTTTCAAACAAATTCCAAGGCTAGAGAATGATACAAAGAAAGAGCAACAACATGACGAAGCTACACAAGGAGTTGAATAAGTGACATGATTGAGCATAGAATGCTTTCAAGACAGAGATGGAAGAATATTTTCCAAACAGCAGCATGAAGACCCACTCAAGGATGATGTAGTTAGAGTCGTGTCTTGGACACTTAGAATAATTTCAATTATGCATTTGTAATTTTGTTTTGACAAATTACATGTAAAGTCAGAAATTGTAATGGCAAGTGGCCATGCTACTCGCATTACTCAAGATTGTAATTACAAGTAATTAAGTTACAAGTCAAATTACAATAGGACTTGTAATTTGGAATAAGTCAATTGCAAGTAGTTGGTGGTTGAGAGAATTTCTCAAGTTAGTTGGGATCCTCCCACCTTTTTCTCATGACCTCTCTCCTATAAATACTTGAGGGGGTCCTTTGTAATTTTTATCTTTTTGGCAAGCAAGAAAACTCTGCAGAATTTTGTACTCATAAAGACTTTGAGCTTTATAGTTATAAGTTTATCTTTTTCAAATAATATCAAAGAGTTACAGATTTCAGACTTTGTGTTGAAATCCTACTTTGCATCCATTGTGTTCTTATGTCATTTTGGAGCATTACTTTGTGATTATTTGAAGATTGTGGAAGATTGCTAGGGAGAGCTTCAATTGAAATATTTTCGGACGTTGTGCTGTAAATGTTGAAGATTGAATTCATAATTTAGAAGTTAAGAAGAATTGCAAGTCTTTGTGCTCGTAATGATTCCCATTCATGGTAGTTAATAGATACCTCATACTTGCAGACTTTGTGCTATTTTATGCCGTGTATTATCATTAGAATTATCTTTTAAAAGGATAGATAGGATTGCAGATTTTCAAGACTTTGCGCTTGAGATTGTTTTCCCATCTCGAAGGAAGTGACGGAAGTCTTTGAGCTTTCAGGAAACTTCATTTCCTTTCTACTAATTTTATTGCAAACTGCTGTAAGAGTTTATTTAAAAGTTAATCCTGCTTTTTCTGTAAAGAGAAAAGAGTTTAATCTTTCCTAAAACAAGAGGAAAGATTGTTGTTCCATCCATATTTGTTTTAATTAGTTAGATAGGGGGAGTCTTCCCTTAAATAGGAGAGTTTAACTCACACACTGTGTTGAAATCACCATTTTGTCAAACCTCCTAAGTTTACAAAATATTCAACCAACAATAGTATATACACATATCCATATGTATATACATATCGATACAAGCGTACGTTGGCAGATGGATATGCTCATACGGATGCATCGATATGGTATACCTACACATACGTGTACATAGAGGTATATACAGGTATATATATGTATATATGCACACATCCTGTATTATGTGGATATTAATAATATTATTTTATATATATATATGTTAAAGATTATATATGTTATATATATTTATGTACTTGGGTATTTAAATATATATATATATACATATATAAATATGTTTTATATATCTAAAACTATAATTATATATATAAAATAAAATATATAATTAAACTATTGAATCAAATTATTGAATCGAACTATGGAAATCGAATTAATATTCTTATCATTTGAACTTTGGGAAAATGAATTATTTCCTATTTGATTAAATATTCATCATTTGAACATTAGAAATCAAATATTTCTGAATTGATATAGTTTATATCTCTTAAACTTTGGAAATTGAATTATGAAGTAAATCGAAATGTTTTCCATCGACTTGGGTTAAGCCATGCCGATATGGCAAAAATATTTGAAATGGAAGCAAACACAAAACTTCAGGAAGTCGCGCGCCCTAAGAAAACACGCACAGAGGAGTTTATAATCTACAAAAGAAGCGACCAAGTCTCCTATCCATACGTGTTCAACCGTGGCAATTGTTTGACGAGATTTGAATGCTTGGAATAAGGAATCTGTGGCTTTCTAGAACTCCACCCTGCATTATCATTGATATCGATATTGGACACTTTGAAACAATGACGACTCAGTCTGAAAGGTAGGCTATGTGTTTTGGAATTAACAAATGACTTTTTCTTTGACCTGCCATACTATGAATTTGGCGCCACATCTGAGAACAAATTTTGTAGGTGTCGATTGGCATAATTTCTCCATGTGCTTTGGAATTAGTCTTCACATTGCTAGCAAAATAGGAGGTCGACTCACCCTGTTTGTTGCTGAGTCTGAGCTTCAACCATCGACACCTATATGTTGAATCATACCACATGAGATTGGTGTCAATTGCCTTGCCAAGATTATAGGATTTTTGTGGGCTGGGTTTCTCTTTAAATAGTCGCACTATTCTTAGTGAAGGGGATCAATTTTAGAACTTACTCATTTTCATTTCACTCACAGCTTCTCATTTATTCTCCATCAGCCTTTGCTATTTGTCATATGCGTATTCTTATATGTTCAATTTGCAATTATTTTTGAGTGACATTTAATACTATCAATCTTCATAATTCTGAGTGGTCTTAGTATTCAAATAGTGTTCACATTTTTGTGATTTCTATTTTGGAGAGAAACGTATTCTACCCAAGGAATACATCATTTTTGCTAGCGATTTCTAAGTGGGAAAGAGGAAATTATGTGAGGAAATTATCATCTTCTGAGGCATTGGGATCTAAATTCAAGAAACTAGTTTGAGCTGGAAGTGGAAGCAGCTCTGTCATCAAATTGGGATAAGCGTAAACAGGGATGGGGAATTCTTCTTCTTTATATTTATTTGGAATTGATGTGATTTCTATATTGCCTAAATGTCTTTTCTATAAGTGCAATAGAAATAATTGAAAGTGTCTTGAATAAGAGAATTGAAGCTTTTAGGTTGCTATTATAATGTGTTTATAAGTACTCCAAGGTAGGAGAGGTTGCTTGACATAAATACTTGATTGTATTAGATAAGTCGAAAAGGTAGCTGGACACAAGTATTTAACTATACCAAACATGTCAAAGAGTTTACCCGGCATGGGTATTTAATTATGTTCATAAGGTACAACATAGTTGTTAATTATACTAGATATGTTGAACATGGGATGCAATGTGTTTATATTTATTCCATTGTGGGAGTTGAATGTGTATCTTAGTTATTATATACTAGGCTTTATTTGAATGAGTCACTTGAGGTACACCCAACTAAGTTATTAGTTTAACTCGGAAAGCTCGTATTACTCCTAGGATAAATAATCCAAAATGGGAGGATGCTTATGTACTTACTTGCTATAAAACTTGTGATTTCTCCTAGGAGAGGGCATCCAATATGGTAGAGGGATTGATATACTTACATGTAAGTCGAGTTACCCAAGTATGTAGGTTATCTAGGATGATGGACTATCCTTAGAAGGAATACCTAGCTAGTGTACTTACCAGTAAAGTAGTCAATTCCAAGTAGATTAATATGGTTGTAGGTTATCTGGGATGATGGACTATCCATTGAAGGAAATACCTATGCGTAGCTTAAGTGTAATGTTGGCGAATGGATGTGGGGTTCGGTTGTTTTGGGATCCAGGTGGCGATAGGTTTGGCACGATGGATTGGATGGGTCCCATTGGTTTGCTTCACCACTTCTGGCATGGTGAAGTTGAGATCAGAGTAGCGCAGAGGAAGTCGGAGGGTATTAGGCACGACAGACTTCCATTCCGAGTTTGGGATCCAGGAATATTTTGCGCAACTATGTTTAAGCTGGTGCTACAGGGGTCAGTTAGAGATGTGGGATATTTCACAGTTCTCTTCTTTTGGGCCTCCCGAGGATTGGAGTTTCTTTGCAGTGGAGATTGCTTGGGGACAAGCAATTTCAAGGAGGGCGGATTGTAATGTCCCCATTTTGCGAGCATCAGAGTTCGTAAGGATTAGCCTTTCATTTGACCCTCGTAGGCTGACAAATGTGATGAGAGGGTCTTCCTTGGCAGTTATTAAGTGGTTATCCTCAGAATTTCACTAGGGTTTGAAGAGCAGATTTCATTTTATGCAAAGAACAACCATTGGTGAAGAGTATTTCAAACTTTGAAGGATTTCCATTGAAGAATATCAAGATTATTATCTGCTGTTATGGGTTACAGACCTGTAGCTTCACATTTGCAGCCATTGTTCATTATCTTTTAGGCATTTGTGGACAGATTGGAGGAAATATATTTGAAGGCATATTGCTGTGTGCATTTGTCTTGTAATTACAGCTAGCTGGGCTGCCAGGGATGACTTCTAGAGGGTTTTGAATAACATTCATGTTCGTATCTGGTTTATCATTGAAGATTTCAGAGATCATTCTGAAGGAACCAAGGCTGCTATCTTATCACCAACATCAGGAGCTTGAATTACACCAGGTTTTATGTTATTTGCATTCATATGTAATGTATAAGATAATGCTAGTTGCTGCAATGTGTATTCAGATTTTAGGAAGGCATTAGTTTGTAAAGCCAAGAGTCTTGGCTAATCATAGTAGTATTGAAATCAGATTCTTTGAGTCTTGGTAATTAGACCATTCAATTAAAGAGTCTAAATTTGAGGTTGCTTGGCAATTGTTTTTAAAATTGTCTATGGCTGTAGTTCTCATTTGTACACTCTAGTATGCATGCCAATTGTTTGATTAAATGCCAAGTGGCTGTAGATGTCTTCTTGCACATTCAGTTGGTAAGGAAAGTGTTTGTATTAATGCTTAGTTGCTGTAGATGCATATTGGCCACCATTGGTTGCATGAAAACTGTTTGACAAAAATTCCAAAGCAGCAAGTGAAGAGTTTTTGAGTCTGATTTGGTTAGGCTCATCACAGTGGTATCAGAGCCAAGATCCTGCCATCCTGTTGGAGAACAAAAAGAAATTTGAGTTGCTACAATGGAATTCAGTAGATTTTCCGAACAGTTCATGAGGGAATGTGAACATGATGCTTCCATATTCCGCGCAGAATATCAGAGTATGTCAGAGGAGTTCAGGAATGATGTTTCTTTTGACTGCTACTTGAATTGTGTGTTGGTTTTGAAACCTGGAAAAAGGGGTGTGGTCAATTACATTAGGAGAACAATGAAAGAAAAAGCAGAACATTCTATTGATGAAGGGATCGAGAAAGAAGCAGAAGTGCTTGTTTGTGGTTTGCAGCCCACAAATATGGAAGTGTGTGAAGATACTGTTATATCAGCAGCTTCTACCACGCCAATTGAGCTTGAGGTGACTATGGACTCATTGCAGAGCGCCGAGTTGGCCCTTCAAGAGTCACAGTCACGGTTGGACGTGCTTACCGTGGAGTTGAGTTTGACACAGTCTCCACCAGCTGCAGATACAGTACAGTTACATATAGTGGCAGTCGATGAGGATCATACATCCACGGGTTGTAGAGAGGATGTGGTAACATCCGTGCCAAATACAGGGGCAGTTGACTCAGTTGGGATGAGTACTTGGATTGAGAGCAGCAGAGGACCACATGTTACATCAGGTTCTCCTGTGGTCAGTACGATGACAAATGATGCAGGTTCAATAGTTGATTGCTCTTGTGTGGCAGTGGTGGATTCTCCTGAGAGTTGTGTGTTAGTACACGACGTTACTCCATCATCTTCACAAGGGACTCACAGAGTGTCATCTAGTTGGGAGTATGGCTCTCATATGGATTTGTTTCCCTCTCTTGGAAGCAAATCTGTTACTTCATCTCATGCAGCTGATTTTGGATGCCAACTTCTTGTTTTTCAGAGTCAGAGGGATCAGCTGCTTGATTCAAGTGTTGTTAGTGATGAGCCATTGATAGAGGTTGGAGCATTTTACCGTGACTACACAGTGAGGAGTGCTCATCACTTTTCTTTTGATCCACACACAGAGGACTTGATGATGCATCGGTGAGGATTGGCTCCCGGATTATACCATCCTTTGTGGGATGGGTATTCACCATCTTCAAAAGATGGGATTAGCGGCTGCGAGCGCCTGACTCAGCTGTTTGTGGGAGATTACTTGCAGGGACAGCGGTCAGTTATACATCATGCTGATATGTATCCAACAGGGTTTGCTACTTCTATGTCACAAAGTTTTCTTATGGGTACATGGTTACAGGATGACAATGGTGTCAATTGGCATGATGGTTTGGTTAGTTATCACATCCATGGGAGTTTAGCGGGAGTTGTAGAGAGATATTGTGTTATAGACGCTTCCAGATATTTTTATCTCTATATGGCGAATGGATGTGGGGTTCGGTTGTTTTGGGATCCAGGTGGCGATAGGTTTGGCATGATGGATTGGATGGGTCCCATTGGTTTGCTTCACCACTTCTGGCATGGTGAAGTTGAGATCAGAGTAGCGCAGAGGAAGTCGGAGGGTATTAGGCACGACAGACTTCCATTCCGAGTTTGGGATCCAGGAATATTTTGCGCAACTATGTTTATGCTGGTGCTACAGGAGTCAGTTAGAGATGTGGGATATTTCACAGTTCTTCTCTTCTTTTGGGCCTCCCGAGGATTGGAGTTTCTTTGCAGTGGAGATTGCTTGGGGACAAGCAATTTCAAGGAGGGCGGATTGTAATGTCCCCATTTTGCGAGCATCAGAGTTCATAAGGATTAGCCTATCATTTGACCCTCGTAGGCTGACAAATGTGATGAGAGGGTCTTCCTTGGCAGTTATTAAGTGGTTATCCTCAGAACTTCACTAGGGTTTGAAGAGCAGATTTCATTTTATGCAAAGAACAACCATTGGTGAAGAGTATTTCAAACTTTGAAGGATTTCCATTGAAGAATATCAAGATTATTATCTGCTGTTATGGGTTACAGACCTGTAGCTTCACATTTGCAGCCATTGTTCATTATCTTTTAGGCATTTGTGGACAGATTGGAGGAAATATATTTGAAGGCATATTGCTGTGTGCATTTGTCTTGTAATTACAGCTAGCTGGGCTGCCAGGGATGACTTCTAGAGGGTTTTGAATAACATTCATGTTCGTATCTGGTTTATCATTGAAGATTTCAGAGATCATTCTGAAGGAACCAAGGCTGCTATCTTATCACCAACATCAGGAGCTTGAATTACACCAGGTTTTATGTTATTTGCATTCATATGTAGTGTATAAGATAATGCTAGTTGCTGCAATGTGTATTCAGATTTTAGGAAGGCATTAGTTTGTAAAGCCAAGAGTCTTGGCTAATCATAGTAGTATTGAAATCAGATTCTTTGAGTCTTGTTAATCAGACCATTCAATTAAAGAGTCTAAATTTGAGGTTGCTTGGCAATTGTTTTTAAAATTGTCTATGGCTGTAGTTCTCATTTGTACACTCTAGTATGCATGCCAATTGTTTGATTAAATGCCAAGTGGCTGTAGATGTCTTCTTGCACATTCAGTTGGTAAGGAAAGTGTTTGTATTAATGCTTAGTTGCTGTAGATGCATATTGGCCACCATTGGTTGCATGAAAACTGTTTGACAAAAATTCCAAAGCAGCAAGTGAAGAGTTTTTGAGTCTGATTTGGTTAGGCTCATCACATTAAAATAGCCATAAGTCAAATCGGCCCTGAGTAGTGAATGTGATAGATGACTCTCAATCGTTTACTAAATTAATACTCTTTGATCAAAGTAGTGTGAATGTACAAGACTCCACTCTAGATTGTGTGACTCCTTTCTAGGTTGTGTGACTTTTGAAACCACACTGTCAGTTCACCGTGATGCAGTATTACATGCTAGTTCGAGATTGTGGGATTACAAGGTTCTAGTTATGTGGGATACAGCACTATGCTCAATTGGTTGTCATTAGCGGTTACTCTACCAATCTCTTCGTCAAAGGGAAGGGCCATCTATCGTATGATAGATGTGCGGCGGACTGCATTATGAGTCTGTGGTTGGCAGAAAAGTGCCCGAGTGATGCTTCTCCTACACAGTAGGCGATAGAAGAACCAAGATTTGAAAGGGAAGATCCTGGACCGTCTTACAACTATTTGTTCTAAAGCTCATTGGAGCGATGTTAGTAAAGGTATGTATTCTTGTTACGTGTACTTGTGAAGTTATTGTAATCTTTATTGTAATATGATATGGCATCTTGTTCGTATATTTTCAATAAAAGAAAAAAAAAATTATTGCAATAACTTGTTAGCACGTTTATTTACTCGCATGATGTAAATTAAGAAATTTTTACTATACTAAAGGGTTCGCACGTTACAAGGGGGTGAATTAGTATCTTCTTAAACTTATTGAACAAATACCATCCAATTACACCAATGCATATAACAGTAAAGATAAGAGCGAGCATTAACAGAACATGAAAGCACACAACACATGAACACCAGAATTTTTACGTGGAAAACCGAAAATGGGAAAAACCTCCGTGAGGGTTAGCTCACAATATAGTATAACCGGTTATAAGATATTACAAAAGGGTGGCCCACTGTCAGGACTCACTGTCCAAAATGGGAGGCTCACTGTCTACAAAAGATATAGTAACAAAATGGCTTACAGCCAGAAAATGAAATGATAAAGTTACACCTAACAATTGCTGATTTGGTTCCTTTGATGCTCAGTAAACTGACTTAACACACTTCATCATTTTCGCATACTAGTCTTCTTCTCTGTCTCAACTTCGCATTCACAATCTCAAAACTATCCAATATATATATATATATATATATATGTGTGTGTGTGTGTGTGTGTGTGTTGTACCCAAACCAAATTTTTTGCTTCATTAAGGCATTTTGCATATAAAAAGTCTAAATTTTGCTAAATGATGTAAAACACAGTTTTTGGGCAATATCAAGCATGGAGTTTTTGTCAATAGTTTGTCAGTCAAAGTCAGTTATATTGAACAGAACCTGAAGTAGAGACTCAGAATGGAGCGTTTCACAATGGAGGAACATCTCACGACGACATTTCAAGTTGCATACGGTCATTCCAATGATCGAGACATAGTTTTCAATAATCAATTTATGAAGATTTCTCAAAGGAAACGCCTAAAAGCGCAAGTATAGCTCAGGGGCGCCCAGCTTGTTGAAGGTCAAGATCTTGCTGAAAATGTTTAAGCATCCAGTCAATCTCTTCAGAATTGGTCTGGCTATCCGATAAGCTATCCAGCGAAGTATTCCGAGATCCACAGCTCCGGCAAACGGCAACAGAAGTTGAAATCTCTAAATTTCCAGATGTGAGAAATTTGTCTTTTTCAGGCAAAAGCGCACCTCTAGCCTGAGGGCGCCCATCTTAAAGAGGGGGTAAATCTTGGCATTTTTGACAGCAGATACAGTCAAAATGTTCACAACTAGTCTGCTTATCCGGTGAGATATCAAACACAGTCATCCGAGTTTCAGAACTCTAGCAGCAGTCATCTGAAGATCAGCTTAAAATGGAGTTTTCAAGTTTCTGAGCTTCTCCGTTTGTTCCCAATGCAAGTACAGCCTAGGGGCGCGGTTTAAAGGACCCTTCAGATGCCAAAATTTGCAGACAGAGTCTTCCTAACATCAGTAATACTCTAGCCTAGCTCCGCAATGCATCATCCGGCTTGTCGATCCAACGTTCCAGGTGATTGTCGCGGAGATTCTACCAAGCACGTAATTTCACGGGCGGACCAACAAACAATTTGCAGTGTATTTCTACAATCTAGAGGCGCCTAGCCTTTAGGCTTGTCAAATGAGCTCGTTCGCATTCGAAGTCTTCACGGCTATTGAGCGTAATCATTTTATCTATCCAACGAGCCTAGCCGTCAGCCTTCGGGATTTGGCAAATGCTCGTACGTGCGAGGTCTTTAGTGTAATACTGCAAAGTGAGGATATCCGGAAAATGGCTAAGTCTAGAGCGGTAATTTTAAATAAAATACGCACTGGGATTTTTGAGGTCTTAGAAGCAGTTTTCTTGCTTCGTCGCCTCCAGAGACTTGTCTTGTGGGCCTTTCTGGCTATCCGTTAAAACAGATAATGCTCGAATCGGGTTATCCCAGCTCCAGATATCAGAGGTCAAAGTAGGGTACTTGGATGAAAGTTCGACTTTCGTCAAAATGACATCAGTGCAACTCAGAGCCAGGGGCGCTTTTACTTTTGAGGCCCTTAACACAGCGTTCAGGTGTCGTGCATACAGTCGTTGGATGCAGAATGTCTCCAGGCATGCAGTGAGCTTCGTTTCTTGTCAGCAGGGTGCACCGTTCGGCGTCAGTAGCTGTTCGAAGTGTCAGATGGCAGTTTGAGAAATGGCTAAGTCTGGAACCCGTAAAAGCAATTTAATCAGGGGCGCCTAATTTTTCAAGGTGTTAAACAATGGATTTTGCAGTTGTGTCTCCCAGCAGACATTTCTTCCTTGTTCAGTAGGCTTTCCGATGAATTCTCCAGATCAGTCTCAGCATCACTCGGTCACCCAGAATTCAGTGTTGAAGTTGGCCAGTCGTAACAGTGCTGTCAACTATAAAATAGGGAATTAATAAAAAGTGAAGTATCTTGAGCAAATGGACGCCTATGAGTTCAAGAGATGACTTTTCGGAATCAGTGAAGCCCGATAGTGAATCCTAAGACTTCAACAAAATTGTCAACTGAAGTTCAGAATATTTGCAATTTTAGCATAAGATGGCGATTTTCTATTTTTGGCGCTTTTGCTAATTGCATGATAATAAATATTTTATTATTTATTCAAAATTCGAACTTCCAGTCAGTGGCAGTGGAACTGAAAGGGACCAATCAGAGATCTTCTATTCTTGTCAGGGTTTTGAATTATTGCAGTTACCAATTAGTGCGAATTTCTTTTTATTTAAACATGGCGCCATCTTCATTATTATTCACAGAGCTTTCAAAGGAAATTCGATTTCATTAAGAGCAAATTCAATCTTAAGTGAAATTCGTGTTTTTCAAGGCAAGTTCATATCTTCAAAAGGGAAATCGAAGTTTATCAATTTTCAAAGTAACTTCAAAGTAATTCGTATTTCTTCAAGAAGAGAAGGTGCGCACCTTTAAGGGAGTTCATATTAACAAAATTCGCAAGTTCTTCAGAGATCAAAGGCGTATTTCAAGATCCAAAGCGTTTTCTATATCAATTCGCAATCCTTCAAATATTCAAAAGCGTATTTCTCAAAGGCGAATTTTATTAAGAGGAGATCGAATTTTATCAATTCTCAAAGGCGTATTCATTCAAAAGTAATTCGCAAATTCTCCAAAGGAATTCGTATTTCTTCATATTCAAAGGCGTTTTCCTCAAATAAATTCACAAATTCTTCAGAAATCAAAGGCGCACTCTCAAATTTCATTGTAAATTCGTATTTTCTCAAGATAATTTCAAAAGGGAAATTCGAGTTTCTTCATAACAAAAGGTGCAAATTTCAAGAGGGGAAATTCGTGGTTTTCAAAAACAAGGCGAATTCTTCCAGTTCAAAGGCAAAATCTTCATCAATTTCTCAAGGCGATTTTATTTAACAAATCTTTTTGCAGGATAAAGTTCACAATTATTAGCAATCTGAAGAAATCTAAGGCGATTTTCACAGAAGAAGGCATCATAAAAACGTCTTTTTCAACCTTCAAATCTCAGATTTCTCACAAATTACAAATTGCATGTTCCTGAAATTGGCGAATTCTACAAGTCTCAGTATCTGGATCATTCTCATATAATTTCCTCAAGTTAAATTGGTGCGTTTGATTTTTCACGAATTTTTGACTTCAAAACGTTCGTTCTTGAGTTAATAATTTTCTCAAGTGAAAAGTCTTTGTACAATCGAGTAGAAGTTGAATTTTCGCAAAACTGACATTTTGGGTTGTCTTAGAATCCTTTTCTGGACAAAACCCATATCTCAGATTTTTCGCTGAAAATAATTCTTCGAAAGGCTATTTTTAACTCTCGCAGGCTATTTTTAGCTTCCAGAAATCTTGTCAGAACATAGTCGAGTTCACAGTCAACAGGCGAATTTTTCAGAATGCAGTTCACTCAGCTCGAATACAGGACCAAAACTGTCCTTACTCATGATTTTCTCAGGTTGGTTGAGACAGACCTTCACAAAGTATTGCCAGAGGCAGTGTTAGATCCGGTTAAGATCAGAAGCTCAATCATTCAGAATATTGAGCAATCTGGTTTACTAGAGGCCGCTTCCATACCTATCTCCGTTCACTGTATTGAATTTGTGATGGCTTGCATTAAGCATTACAATTCTACTACTCGTGAGATAGTGTCAGTTGACGGACGGGTCATTTGCAGTCTCAAGCCTTTGGACATCGAAAGGAGTTTTGGCATTCCTCAGCACCAGAACAGTTTAGTTATTTCTATGGAGCAGTGTGAGCAGGCATTTGATGCTGATGTGGACAAATGTCAGAAGAAGATGGCAGAAAGATGGTTAAAACAAGCAAAGAACAGATTGCCAAACAATGTGGGTCGTGGTGAATACAAGGATGAGTACGCGATTCTAATCACACTCCTGAATTGTGTCTCAGGTCAAGCACATGCGAATGTTTTCCAGCCTTGGATGTATTACATCATTGGTCACATCATTTCTGGGCAGGAGCATTATGACTGGGCATCCTTCATCAACGATATTCTCCACAGGCAGATCACCGGTTTTCTAGTTGCCCATGAGTTTCATATGTGTTCATATCTCGTGTACTTGATCGCTTATCAGGGTCAGTTCCGAAGACTAAACACCGTGGGCATTCTCGGTGTTCAGAAAGTTTATCAGTATTATGATCAGCTTGAGTTCACCAGAGCTGAACGTCATTTCAAGCGTGTTCACGAGGTTTTTCTAACTTATATAGTGAGGAATTTGGACCGGGAGTTGCACGTTCATATCTCGGCAGTTGCTAGGGCAGCGATGGATGGATGGGCAGATTGGTTTATTCAGTTCCCAACATACACCTACATCCGAGTATACGGCTTTACAGGAAATCCAGCGATGCTTCCACGTTATCCTTCGGATAAGACAATCTTTCAGGAATTCCTAAGACAGATGCATGATGTTCATCGCCTTCTACGCCGCAGGCACAGACCATCTCTCAACTTTCCTTTTCAGTTTGGAATGTATTGGTGCAAGTCGGCAATTGATGCCAAGATTGCAGGACAAGAGCTTGAGAAATATCATCTTAAGTATCTTGTTGAATCACGTGCCTATGATCTTTCAGGTCATTACACAACTCGCCTTTGTCGGAGGTATATATCAATTTGTGCTCTATGGAGGGGACACCGGGCAAATTGGCGCGATGATCTCGAGGTTCTTGCAGACGCGCTACGGCCGCTTCCTCACGATTTCATTTTCCACGAGGATGTGGAGTATTAACGTACATTGAGGGAGAAGTTCTTCCCCGCCGTGAGAGCGTGTCGATATCAACCGCTGCTGCCAGCTTGATTGGTACGCCAAGGAATATGTAATGGTCAAAGAGAGGTCGGCGCAGAGTTATCTCGTAATTGGCATACTTAATTACTGTTGAAGAAGACAAGGGAGGGTGGCATGCCCGTGAAAGGTGAGCCACCAGAGTGGTGGAAATCCTTTTCACACCTTCCTCGGGCCAAAACCCAAACAAAAGAAGAGGAGTAACCTCTCCTAAGAAAGTACAAGCGCCAACACCCAAAGGGCAAGGCGCTTGCCACTGTTACACACAAAGAGGCCAGTTCAGAGTTCGCCAGTGCCTGAGGTTCAGCCTCAAGTTCTTACACCAGTTTCAGAGCCGTCACCAACCCCAATTCTCATTGAATTGGATTTAGACTCTCCACCCCGCAGCCAGGCCCCTACACGCTCACTCGCCAATAACTCTTTGTCGCTAGTACGCACTCTTCTAGGTAGCATTAGCCGATCAATTCTGGATCAAGCTCACTAAGTAGGGAAGGAAGAGGAGGCAGCCATCTTATGTTCTTAATCATTCTGATTTTGACGACATTTACCAGGATGCGCCAGACAAGAGAGTTAAGAACATGGTTCACGTAGAGAGAAACACTGATATGGAGATTGTCATCGAGACTGCCATACCTCCACAGGGGAAGAACTTGGCTGAGTTGGAATCTCAGGATTTCGAGGTTATCACAATCAACCTTGGTCGTAGCACACGTCAGACTCAGGTTGATCTTCTACAAGTTGCTACGGACAGTGCCAGGGATAGAATACTAAAGGACGGAGAAGATAAGGCAGCCCTCAAGGCTGAAATCAGACAGCTTCGTCAGTACATTTCTAGCCTTATTCATAGACCTGATGCCATTAACACACTCCCATCGATGCTTGAGCCTCCAGCAGAGCAAAGTCAACTCAATCACTTAGTTGCATATGGCAAGCGTTTGGAGGAATGGGAGGAAGAGTTCGTTGCTAGAGGCCGTACTATGCTTACAGAGTTATATCAGTTGCGGTACAATGCACGAGAGCTCCGTCTTCGTCTTCAGGATGAGGAACGGGATATGGCAATTAACAAACCCAGAGATGAGATTATGATTGCTCACCTGAGTGTGGCTTATGATACAGTCACAGATGCAGAGGACAGAGAAGCTATCTACTCTTGGAAAACACAATTGGTTTTCAGAGCAAAGATAGAGGACACTTTAGCATCAGAGTTGGCTGAGAGTAGAGAGCACATCACTAGTGCACTCCGGTTTGTGAGGACTCTAGTTTCTCGTTTACCGTGCCATTACCAGATCGAGGGTGGTGCCTACGTTGAGCTTACCGACGTTCAGTCAGAGCTCCAGGCACTCATTCATATCATTTTCAGTGGGGAGACCGTTGGCTGTAAGGTTACTCAACTTACAGTCATGTCAGCATTGTTCGACGAGGCAACGAGGAATAGGGGCGAACTTCAGTCTCAGATCACAGCTGGTGAGGATATGCTGCATCGACATAGTATTCTCCGTCAGAGTCTCATAGCTCCAGATAGTGATACAATTAACAATCTCATTGAGGGATTGGTTGCTCGAGATCACGACCAGTAGACTTTAGTTCTCACCTCTCAGGATAGACATTACACACAGGAGTGAACTTGGTGTTACCCTTTCAAGTTAACTCAATGTTGTCATCACATGCATATCTATTCTGAGATCAGCTTTACACACTTGGAGTTTTATTTTAGGGTTTTACGTTAACTGATGATAGTCTTCCAGTTAACTTGCTTTCAATAAGGACGTGCATGCTCGCACAATTGTCCATTTTTCGATTAGATGTTTCGGTTAACTGATGGTAGTTTTCCAGTTAACTGTATAGTTTACTTCATTAGGGTTTGGCAGCGAATCTTGCATGCATTGCGAGACTGTAGATGACTCAAGGTGATTTTAGGGTTCCCTACACCTTGATGTATATAAATAAGAGCTTTCGCTATTTGTAAATAACTTTTGCTTGAGAGAGAAATATATGCTGCACCTACCTTGCCCTTAATATTGCTCTTTTGGTATTTGTTCATGTGTCTTCGCTATTACGATTAATTGTTATGCCACATAGGGTTTCAAGAGATTGTAATGGTGGATTCTTTCCATAGTTTAGATAAATCTGTTTTGAACATCTTTACCATTGTGATCAATCGTTATGCCACATAGGGTTTCGAGAAGTTACGGTGATAAATCTGTCTTGTGAAATCTTTTATTATTTCAATCAAGTGTTATGCCACATAGGGTTTCGTGAGATTGTGATGATAAAATCGTTTTGTGAAGTCTTTACTACTTTGATCAAGTGTTATGCCACATAGGGTTTTGTGAGATTGGCGTGGTAAATTCCTCCCATAGGTTAGATAAATCTGTTTAGTGAGTCTTTACTATTATGATCAAGTGTTATGCCACATAGGGTTTCATAAGATTGTCATAGTAAATTCTTAAATCTGTTTTGTGCCCAATAAGCTTGTTTAGATTGAGATGATAGTTGCGCCACCTTGCCCTCAAGTAGAGAATCTAAACTCGTTTATCGTCCGATAGTCAAAACCTTGCTCCGTTTCCTCATGCTCTGTTTTCTTGAGGGAACTGGATAGAATTAAGTTGTAGTTAGTAGATCTGCAAAACCAGAGAAAACTCAGCTGCAACGTATATAGTTTTTCAAGAAAGCCTTGTACCTCTACAGCTGAAACAAAAAGACAGGATTTAGTTTAGTTTATTTCCTTGCAAGTACTTTGTCAAGCACAACGAGGGAGCTTCCCCTCCTAATTTGAAGAGCACTCATTGCGTAGAGTGCATAGGCTGTACGTATCAACTCTTACTCCAGAGGTGCTAGTTGTTACGCCAACAATATGATTCATCCGCAAGCATCAATTAGGTCGGCCTAATTAGATACAACCCTTAATCACCACAAGTATAATTGTCGGCTTCAAGCATGTACAAAATCTTTCCAAAAACAATTCAAACGTGTCGCACGCTACAACATGTCGGCATGGACCTAAGATAGGTCACACATACATCCGCAATACAGAAATTAATTCATCATATCACCAACTATCCATTAGGTTGGCCAGATATAGACCTAATAGCAAAATGCAACAATAGACTAATGCCAACTTTCCATACGAGCACCTGTGCACACGAGATTCTAAACGTACAACCTTTCAGCATCCATAAACCATTCCTCAAAACCGCAAGCAATAATAATCATCAACGGAGGATTGCAGACCAAAATACCGAAGGATAGTAACTACATACCGGTTCAGATACCGATTCAGAATACCAAATCAAACTTGGACTTAACCTTGCAGTTGCAACTCATATAACATAGTGACATCAATGACAACACAAAAGCTGTATAATGGGATGTTCATCTTCATTCTTCCAACAATCTCCCCCTTTTTCATTGATGGCAACATGTGCCAAAATTTACATACAAACCTCCTATGTACAACACACTCTCCTTTTCTCTCCATAGCATTCTCTCCCCCTATCACTTTTCTCTCCCCCTTTGACATCAAGGACAAAGGGCAGTCCAAAAAGAAATATGAAAACTGAAAAACATTATCCGGAGGATGGCAAGCCTTGAAGCTCCTTAAGAATACCTTGCCAAGTTGCCTTTCCATTCTCCCAACTCTTCTTAGCAGCAATCAACATTCTGTTTAGGGATTTCAATTACACCAAACTTTCCTCTGCATCATCCGGAGAACCAGGAGTCAAATTTATCTTTTCTAATTTCTTTGCACTTGCCAAAGAATTGGCAACCAGGGTGTACTCCATTCTTACAAGGTCACCTAGTTGACCAAATCTTTTGATGATATCTTCCTTCTGCTTCTATAGAATAAAGAATTTGTCTCTATGAGCAGAGATGGCATTCCAAGTTGTCCTGTCTCTATCCTTAGATGCATTGTAGGTACTGGAGACAGCAAACAACTGGGACTCAATGGAGTCCATGAGAACCTTGATGTTCTAAGTGCCATCTGGCCACTTTAAGCAATAAGCAAAGACAGCATTTGCTTCAGATTCACAGGCCTGCACAACTTCTAGGCTCTTCGCAACTTTTGTGTGTGCCAGAGCACACTTATCATGAAGTGCTAAGAGTCTCTTCTCTACAATTTTCTCTTCAACCTCTTGCTTTGTCTTCTCACCAAGTCTGAAGGAATACTCAAAGGATTCCAATAGAAGTTTCAAATTCTCTACTGGAGTGAGAGATGTATCCATTGAAGTACTGGGTGTGGCCTCCTACAAAGCTTTAAGAGCATCATCAATCAGCTATGTCCCTTTCTGGTGTGTTTCCAGAATTTCTCTTCTACCAGATGCATGCAATGCATCCCCCAACACCAACTTATGAACAGGAGAAATTTTGTCCAAGTCCACACTGCCTTGAATCATGGGGAATTGTAGAAGTTCCAGAGGAATCACCGGCTGGAACCTAATCAGCGATTTTCTGGTTCGGATTCGGATATCCCGCGGATCGCTGACGCCTTTGATGCGCGCTGATGCGCGGATTTGATCTTGAAAAGCGCGATGCCGATTTCGACGGATCTGAGCGATCCTGATTTGATCGACGGATCTGCCGATGATGCACTTTGACGGATTTCCCCCAAAAGCGCCGATTGTTTTGAGCGGACGATGCCGCCGGATGTCCATCTCCAGAGCATCATTTACCACACTTGTATTCGGGGGGATATCAATAACATTTGTTTCCGAAGGAATACCTGTGTCACCTGTATCAAAAGGAATGTCTTCCTTAACCTCTGCAGAAATTTCTTCACCTGATTTGGGTGCAAAACCGGATGGGAGTGCAACAAGCATGCCATATTTCTCAGTCATAACTTTGATGGCTTCTGCAGTTTCTTTCCTTATTTTCTTTATCTGCTTATTGTCCTTTGTCATCAATGTGTTCACTCTTTTCTTCATCCAGAACATCTTTGAACATATCTTCTTCAAAGTCTCCAAATCATTTGGGGTCAAAGAGGACCCAAGTTTCTCAAAAGCATCATTTTTTATCTTTTCTTCCAAATCAACAGCCTCTGATCTCCTCTTCATCAAGGCTTCCCACATTTTCTTAGGCACATTATTCTTGACATAATCCCAACTAACTTCTAGAATGATAACATACTGAATAGCGGCTAAGATCAAAGTTTTCCTGTCCTCTCTACCTACTTGATCATAATACTCTGTTGTAGGCTTCAGCATATCTTCAAAATGTATCAAGGTATTAACTGATGCCTCTAATCTGAAAGGGGAACTGGGTCTTACCAGAGAGTCATTTTGTTCTTCCTGGTCCGAAGAGGCTTCTTCTGACACCTTTGCTATCTTCGATTCCGGTTTGGTGTGCACATGAACACCAAATTCCTATTCTTCATCTTCCTCAGAGGACGACACAATATGAAGTCTTTTTTAACCAACACTACCTTCCTGCAAAGCACCTTCACCCGAGGACATGCTTCCTCTTCTCTTCCTTACCAATTTTGTTGCAGGGTCTTCCTCCTCTTCCTCTTGATCTTCAGTGATGCTAAGGTTCTTTTCCCTTGTAGCTTTTTCTTTCTTTCCTCTCTTGCCAAGTACCACTGGAGGAGTCTCTTTCCTTTTGCCAAATCTAGTATTTGCCAAATCTAGTATTGGGTCCAAAAGGAGTTGGGCCTTTACCTTTATCATGAGCACTAGGCTCTACCTTCACTGCAGGACTTGCGAATGGTTTTGAAGGAGCAGTCCTATCGGATCTCCTTGGACCTGATGATTCTCCAGCCATCTATTCTCCCATTGCTCTACCTTGTGCAATTTGCTCATCAGTGAAGCCTGCCTCTCTAAGCTTCTTATCTACATTCTTTCTTATCATAGGCTTCCTATGCTCCAAGTGAACTTCCATGGATTTCTCTACATAAGTGCCAACTCTAAGTTCACTAGCATCTTTCGGACTTTTCAACAACACTTGCACATAGCCTTCGGCTTCATCCTCTCTAATCTCATACCCCAAAGGTTGAATCCATACGGTCTAGGGTTCAACAGCTTCAATCATGCACTCATCAGAGGAGACATGAAAAATGATATCATTCTTGTACATCTCAACAACTCTCTTAGGAATCCTCTCTCTTCTGTTCATGTTGCTCTTGAACACAGCAAAGAATGTTGATAGAGCATTATCTCTAGCCTTCAAATCATCCAAACTGTGCATATAGTCAAAAATTTGATGTGCCACCGGTCTGGATGTGTCCCAAAACACCACATCATCTCTTCCAGGAAGTCTCTTAAGGAAATAGAACAGCAAACAAACAATCAGGGAGCCAAATTTAAATGCATACTTCTTTTCCCGGATCATCTTCAAGTTCTCAAACAACTGTTGTCGGAGAAGTTCACACAAATCATAATCTGCACCATTAGCTGCCATGTCATATTCGGTGTAGATTGTTGTAGAAAATACAGAATTATCTCTATTAGTGAAGTAGATCTTGTGTATGATCATTATTGCAGCATACTTCATAGCAAGATTAGGGATAGGCTTTGTAGTAAGAGCTCTCCTGTCATATGTAGCTCCGGTGAGTTCCATCACCACTTCATTCTTCACAGACTTCAACACTGGTATCGGTCCGGTATCACAGAGTCTGGTAACTGCCTTAATTGCTTCCTTGGTAATAAGATGAGGTCTGTCAGTCCATAAAAACTTGTCATGCATTCTGCTGAGAGCTGGTTTTACATACTTATCATCAATGGTGGAGCTAAAATTGCGAAAGTAATTCCATCTATCCAATTTCTTCGCAACAATGTTTAAATATTCGGGTTTTACCAAGAAATCATCTCTAGTGAGCTCATTCTGCCATATGTCTATCAATTTACTGTGATTGTATTCCTCAATTTTGACTCGAATGTACATTCTTGTGTCTTCAGTCGGCATAACCCCATAAGGAATCAATGAGAAGGCGCCCAGAGGGTCGTCTTCGAAAACTTTCATAGAATATTTCTTGTAGGACAGTCTAGGTCTTTCAAACACATTTACAACTACAGGGGTTGCCATTTTTCACAATTCGAGCTCAAATGATTTCAAAACAAAGATTCACACAAACCCACAACACAGAAAAGCAAAATACCTTTTTCTTTCGCGAAAAACAAGAACTAGGGTTTGCACAGCTCACTCTTCAAATCGCCTCAAGAATGCTCCAAAACGCTCTCCAATTTCTTCAAATGTGCAAGTGATTGAAATGCCTTACAAAATCACTTTATAAACCAATGATCTGCCCTAATTCGCATTAAATGCGGCAGATTTCAAAAAGTTGATAAAAACCTTTCTTCACTGCATAGAAAAACCCTAATTTGCTCCGCAAATGATCATGCCTACACCTTTTCTTTTGGTGATCTCTTCATTTGCTTGTTTCAATTGCTACTCACTTCTCTATGTATTTCCTTGAATTTCTTCAATTACTCTTTCAATTTCTAGACACATTCATTTGCCTCATCAAAATTTTCTTTCAAATCTCTATTTTCACTTTCAGCCTTGTCAAGATCTTCAAGAGCAGCCTGGAGTTCTTTTTTATCATCCATTTGTTCAATCTTCAAGATCTTGCTCAAGCTATTAGGCTTCTTCAAAGGAACCAGGCTCTGATGCCAATTGTTAAATGCCCATGATACTGAGAGGGGGGTGAATCAATATCTTCTTAAACTTATTGAACAAATACCATCCAATTGCACCAATGCATATAACAGTAAAGATAAGTAAGAGCATTAACGGAACATGAAAGCACACAACACATGAACACCAGGATTTTTACGTGGAAAACCGAAAATGGGAAAAACCACGGTGAGGGTTAGCTCACAATATAGTATAAGCCGTTATAAGATATTACAAAAGGGTGGCTCACTACCAAGACTCACTATCCAAAGTGGGAGGCTCGCTACCTACAAAAGACACAGTAACAAAATGACTTACAGCCAGAAAATGAATTGATAAAGTTACACCTAACAATTGTTGATTCGGTTCCTTTGATGCTCAATAAACTGACTTAACACACTTCATCATTTTCGCATACTAGTCTTCTTCTCTGTCTCAACTTCACATTCACAATCTCAAAACTATCCAATATATATATTTGATTCATCCGCAAGCATCAATTAGGTCAGCCTAATTAGATGCAACCCTTAATAACCAAAAAGATAACCGTTAGCTTCAAGCATGTACAAAATCTTTCCAAAAACAATTCAAACGTGTTGCACTCTACAACATGTCAGCATGGACCTAAGATAGGTCACACATACATCCGCAAGACAAAAATTAATTCATCATATCACCAACTATCCATTAGGTCGGCCAGAGATAGACCTAATAGCAAAATGCAACAATAGAGTAATGCCAACTCTCCATACGAGCACTTGTGCACACGAGATTCTAAACGTACAACCTTTCAACATCCATAAACCATTCCTCAAAACCGCAAGCAATAATAATCATCAGCGGAGGATTGCGGACCAAAATACCAGAGGATAGTAACTGCATACCGGTTCAGAGACCGGTTCACAATACCGGATCAAACTTGGACTTAACCTTGCAGTTGCAACTCATATAACATGGTGACATCAATGACAACACAAAAGTTGTATAATGGGATGTTCTTCATTCTTCCAACACAAAGATCTCAGAAAGACCCAAAAAACCCTCTAGCAAACTCCTGCAACAACCTCCTGAAAGGCTAACGAGAAACCTCCAAGAATATTGGAAACCCTAAAAATGTCTCTGAGTAGCCTACGTGACTTCGGAAATAGGCTAACAATCATTGAAAAGCATAGGACTAAAAAGGGGACATTACAGAAAGAGTCTTAGGCAGCCTAGAAGTAGAGAACCTTGGTTTAATTAAACAATTCTTGTTTATAAATTTGGAGCATATCTTAAGATCTTTATTGAAAATTCCAATAGCTAAGGTAACAATTATTGTAGTGTACTCAAAGTGATATGGGATTTGGAAAGTTTCTTCTATGCTCTCAGAATAGTACAAAAATAAAGCACATAAAAATAATGAAGATATTAATTGATAAAATAAAAAGCAAAATATTTCTTATATAGGATTACAATGAAGAATAACAAACCACATTATGAAAGTGGGTAAATAAAAAGAACATACTAAAAGGAAATAAAACATTAAGTATGTCCTAAAGTCAAAATGACTTTATTAAGGCCTACGACTAGTTAACCATTACTAAATAATAATTACTTTAACACACTCCCTTAATGGCCAATCTACTAATTACACCAAGCTTATCCCCAAATTTTACAAGTTTGTCAAGACCCAAAGATTTGGTAAGAATTGTTTGCCTACGGAATGGGATTCTAATCTGACGTACTACTGGCAAACTTGTAATATGCAGAACATAGGATAAAACAGTAAACGGAAAGATATCATAGTAAAATGCCAAAAGCTTTATTCATTCTCAGGAATATCATGTACAAAGAGTATCACAATGCTTACAGTATAACCATCGGCAACAAAAGACTCATTCATCATTATCTCCCGACTACACCCACCCGACTACATATAACGCTCGGCGGTGGTTAGATAACCAACTGACACGACGTTTCATAACAACATTACATTAACATTAATCTGAACATGTTTTCCCGAAAGTACATGACATTACATGACATTATTATTCTTTACTAACTATTGTTTTATTTGACAATTGCCGAAGTAACGACCGAGGCCAACCACGGCCGACAAGTAAAAATATCCCACTAACATCATCCCTCCAAAGGAAGTCGCTTCCGCATCGCATATACGAAGATAAGATTACCGGTATGGAAGGGGAGTATATTCCCCGGATGCAATGTGATGACGCTTCTGAGTGGTGGAAGAATGCTCGCCTTCACCGGCAACAAGGAGTCACGACCCGCTGTGATCTCGGGCCAGCTTACCATCCCGCTGCTTCCATCAGCTTGCCTGCCTCGCTCGCCTCTCGCCAGATTCTTGGCCGCCAATTCTACCTCTTTTGCAGCCAACTGATCCTCCAATGCTTTCATTCGCTGCTGCCATGCTGCCTCTTTCTCCTGTGCCTCCTCCTCCAAGGCTGCCACCCGAGGCTCCAAGATGTCCAATCGGGCTCCCCTGTCACTGGCAAGCTGAGATTGTTCAGTCAAGTTATCCTGAATACTCTTGATGGTCGCAGCAGACTCATCCTTGACCCGCTGAAGAAGTCTATAGGCATCCACTCGGCGAGATACTACTACATCGGTGGAAAATCTTTGGCGCTTCATCAGAAGAAAAACATCTCGGAACGCAAGCTCGATGTAGTATAAACTCTCCAGGACCCCTGCATCTCGCCCTACTAGCCTCGGTGGCCGACCCCACCAGGCTCTCATCATAGCAAGTCTCTCCTGCTGGCCACCCCTCGCCAAATATCCGTGCAAACTCCGCCTCGCACCCCATCTGCACAAATCCCCGAATGCGGTGAACCTCCTGGCCTACCAGAGGCGATCGGCCAATCCTCAGGTCCCTGGAAACCTGTCCCACACGGATCATCAATCTGCCCATGTGCTCAAGCTCCTCCACATATCGCTGTACCGTGCCTACTGGGTCCGACGGGTCCGGCTGTGACATTTCCACGACAAAGCCCTCTGTGGAAGCACCCTCCTCGTTCTCATCATCAGAAGGTGGACAATGTTCTGTCTCCTCTTGGGGCGGTTCCCCGACTACCAGCTGAGGCTCCTGAATGGCTGTCTCTGGTGCCTCTGCTATGCTCGCCTCCGGGTGTGCAAGTGTGTCTTCGCCGATCCTGGCCGTCTCACTCTGCTGGGTGTGAATGATCGGCCCCTCCTCGTCCCCTTGTCCCTCCGGGACTCTTTCTCCGCCGGTCTCCGCTGCTCGGCCACGCCCAGTGAGGCCCACCATCCGTACCAACTATCGATTCAGGCACTCGGGTGCTCCCGGGCGAGTCGCTCTCCTCGCTGGCCTCGGGCCATTCCTAGCTCCCCGCCGGTTGCTACCTCGCTGCCGAGCCGACGGGTAGGTGAGAACAAACCGGGCTGGCAGATCTCAACCGGCAATGGAGCTCGCTGCCGAGTACGGTGGATCGGCCTTCGTGGATGTGGTGGCGCAGAGGTGCCCACCCCGGTGATGTCTCCCTTAGTGGTGCTGCTTACCTCAACATCCGGCCTACCTAACCGGGCGGCATAATGTGGAGGGTGAACGTGGATCAGTGTGTGTGCTCGGGCTGGCCGGCGCGGTTCCCGGAAGAGTAAACTCCGCCGGGCCGCAATACCGTATATCAATCTCGCCTGCCTCCTGACCCCCGATGGCAATAGACACCTCCTCATCGGCCAGTGGACTAGACTCCGATGGCGAGGAAGATAAGTCAATAGGCTCCTCTCTGTCAGATGCATCGCTCTCCTCCGAGGCCTCCTCCTCTGATGTTTCCTCTTCCACCGACGCCTCCTTCCGTTTCCTCTTTTTCCCTGAAGCTGTGCCCTCGCCTGCTTGCTTTACTTCCAGTTCCGACCAGTAGAATACGGTAGGCCATCCCGGGTCCAGGTGAGTGAGTGGCCGCAACCGACCCCAATTGCCCTCGGGCACCTGTGTGTGCACGGCATCCAAAAAGAGAGCTATGGCGTGCTGAGTCATATAGAAGGCCTTATGCCTCTGCGCTAGAAAATCCCGTATCCGCTCTGTGAGTAGCCTCGCCCAGTTGTATACTCGGCCAACTCGAAGTCCGACCATGAAATCCACCTGCCATAAGGCAATGTCCGACGCTCGGCTAGCCCCTGTGAGTCGGCACTTCATTAGGTCAAGCAAACATTTCCATTCTGCCGTTGCTAGGTGGTTCTTCCGGAGGCCTCTATTGCCAGTATTCCATATGATATGCTGTTCTTCGGCTGACAAGTCGCTTCGGCACACTTGCTTGACCAGCAGTTCTTTGTGTTCCTGTGTCATTCTCTTGGGTTTGTTAACCCCTATTCCGGAAGCTGGGACGCCGAACACCCGCTCAAAGTCCTGAGGCCAGAATGAAACGGTCACTCGGCAACCTCTGTAATCAACAACTGACTTGTGTGTATGCCTGCAATAGTTCTCCACCATCACCTTCAGCCAAGGCTCGAACTCCCGAGAATTGAAAAAGGGCACGAGCACAGCCTTGTCTACCCGAGCGTGTCGAAGCGCAACCTTTAGAGAGTGGTCGTCGAGAGTGCTTCGCCACCATTGCTTGCACTCGTTGCCGGTCAGGTTCTCCCATGCTATCATTTCATTATCGGCATCCATCCTTTTTCTTTTCCCAGCCGAGGCTACCTTTGGCTGGTGCTGCATAGCCTTCTTGCCCTTGTCCATCTTTCTGTCAGTTCGGCGATTCCAGCCGATTTTATAACTCTTGAGACTGCCGAAGCTATGAGAACTGCTGAACTACCGGTGAGAACTGCCGAACTGCCGGTGAGAACTGCCGAGGTGCCAAAAACTGCCGAACTGCCGGTGAGAACTGCCGAGGTGCCAAAAACTGCCGAACTGCCGGAAATTGCCAAACTGCCGAGGGGAATTGCCAAACTGCCAAATGATCTGCCAAGGCCGTACGGTTTGGATGAATGGTCGTACGGCTGTGGAACCCTGAGGCCGTACGGTTTGAAGATACTCTGAAATCCGTACAATCTGAAAGTACTGTGAATTTCGTGCAAGTTCCCCTGAAAAGCTGATGCCGTACGGATTCTCCTGCAGTGCTGATGCCGTACGGATTCTCCTGAGGCAATAAACTGAGACTTCACTGAGCTGCCGTACGATTTCAACTCTGGCACCAATTTCAGTCTGGAATAGCCGTACGATGCAGGACTTGACAAAATTTGCCAGTGGCAAAGGCCGTACGGTTTTAACCTTGGCGAAATTCTCAACTTGCAGAGGCCGTACGATTTCTACTGGAAAATAGAATGAAAACTGGGAAATGTGAAAATACCGTACGGTTTGAGAGTTCCTTGGATGCCGTACGATGTCAGGCTCTGAGTGCCATACGTCCTCCACAGGCTTCGACCCTTGGCGTGTTATTTCAGAAATGGAACCCCGTACAGCCTTGAAGTCTTTTAGATGACGTACGACTTCCTTCCCTGGCGAATTGTGCTGAGTATAGAATTTCTGAGGCCGTACGACTTCCTTGTCTGGCGATTTGTACTGAGTGTAGAACCCCTGATGCCGTACGACTTCCTCCTGTGCGCCTCTGTAACTGATAAATTCGTGCAAATTTTTCCTCCCTTCTTTTCCTCTGTGATTTTGTCTCCTACCTGTCGCTTGTTCAATTGGCCGTACGGTTTTAGGTTTTATATTTATTTCATTTCTTTCCTTACTTGTCTTCACCCTTGGCCGTACGCCTTGCTTCCTCTTCGGGTTTTGACATGTTTTAATCTTCTTTCCTTTAATCTTTCGTCTTTTACTTTCCTCACTCAATTTCCCTTTTGGCCGTACGGGTTTTTTAATTCTCCAGGCGTGTATTTTAATCTGCCTCACTTTACTTAATTTAATATTTCTCCTGATGGCCGACTTATTTAATTTATTATTTAATTTATTCTCCCTTCGTTTGCTTTCTTTTCCGACTTCTCTTTCGTTTCTTTTAATTTTCTCTTCTTTTTCTTTTTCTTCCCATACGCCTTGTTTTTCGTCACTTACTCCATTATTTTCTTTTATTTTCATAGCTTCTTTTCTATTTATTTTTATTTTTTCCAACTTCCATTCTTTTTCTCTCTCCTCTCTTCTCTCTTCTTTTCCATTTTCCCTTTCATCTCTTTTTTCTCTCTCTTCATCTCTTTTCTTTTTTTCTAATTTTTTAATTTTTTCATACTTTTCATTTTTTAATTCCAACACAATTTTTTCATCTCGTACCTGTTCAAACTTGTGGACTGGCGTATCATCCAGTTTTGCGATACCTTCTTTATATTCTCCATACTTAGGTGGGAATGTTTCACTGGTCAAGCCATTATCTTTTTCTACTTCCCCCTCCTTGACCTGTAGCATGTGGCAATCCGGGTGGAAGACTTCATAATCCTCCATCTGCCAGTGAAACAGTCCGCTCAGTGAACTGGTCTCATCTTCCGAGCAACTTCCAATCTCCAACACCCCTTCTTCATCTGGTTCCATTGTCTTTCTCTCATCATCGTCTGAGTCTCCTCCGGATTCCGATGCCGAAGACGCCAGATCCTCACTGACAGCCTGGTTCTTCAGATCAATGGTGTATTTTCTCCCCCGATTTTCTATTGAGAGTGTATTCCGCTTCCAGTTGTGGGTTGCCTTGGCAGCAATCAGCCATCCCCGTCCCAAGAGTGCATCGTACGCTTTTTTCTCCATTGGGATGACTACAAAATTCAACAGAAACAGTTGCGTGCCGATCGAGACCTTCTGCTCCATTAGTATACCCAACGGTCTGATGCCATGTTGATCTGCTCCCACGAGGTGGAATGTCGGGGGCCAAAGAGTCGGCTTACCCAGACACTTCCAAGTCTCTTCTGGCAGTACGTTTACTCCTGAACCACCATCGACGATAGTATTAGATAATCTCATGCCCAAGATTTCCATCTCGACGACGGCTGGTTTCCTCCCGATGCTTACTGCTAGGAGCATTGGATCCGAAGTCTCGGCTACCACTTCTGGCGTACGTTCTGGTGAACTCTTCGGAAGATTTTCTCCAATAGCATTGGTAAGTGCTACTTTGAGAGAAGGCATTGTTTGCAAAAGATCAGTTACCTTAATGGGTACGGTTGTGTGAAGCACCTGCCGTACGATATTCTTCTCCGACTCCGACTGTAGCAACGTACCGGTAGCTTTATAGTTCTTGCCTTCATTCGCCATTGCCTCGGCTACTTTTGTCTTGGCCTCCCGAAATCTCTCTTTCTCCGTACGAGGATCTGGATAATTTGCTCGTTTTGACTGTGCTCTGGTAATCGCCAAGACCTCCTCGTCGGCTACCTCCAGCATATTGATACTTCCTTTTTGCTTCGAACAGTCGGTGTCTTCATGGTCACCCGGTCCACACCACTTGCACAGTTTTCCCCCGCTACCTTGGCCGCTCTGGCAATCCCTCGCAAAGTGACCCCATTCGTTACAGTTCCGGCACTGAATCATCGGTCGTCCTTTGCTGTCATACTGAATTTTACTTC
Organism: Sequoia sempervirens; assembly: GCA_007258455.2. Lineage (NCBI taxonomy): Eukaryota > Viridiplantae > Streptophyta > Pinopsida > Cupressales > Cupressaceae > Sequoia > Sequoia sempervirens. The sequence continues at coordinate 99,169 of VDFB02336614.1, forward strand.
TCGGCGTATTTCGCCGATTGTTGCGGTAGCCTCCAGGGGATGCATTGTTGTTCTGTGGCTTCGGTGGCGTGGTTGGAGGGGTTGACTGTTCGCCTTGAGTGAAGAATACTTGCGAACTTTTAGTTTTTAAATTGTATGGGCACTCCTTGACGGAGTGTCCCATTACCTGGCAGATGTCACAGAATAACTTCTTTGGGCAACTTGCCTTTGTGTGGCCTTCCGTTTTACAGTCCGTACACCATAATTCATTGGCCTCTTTGGATCCTTC
>VDFB02336617.1:0-44464 GCA_007258455.2 Sequoia sempervirens
GGTTCATGTGTTCTACTATTAATGTATTAAGTTAAGCCACATAGGGCTCTCATGCAATTGTAATGGTGAATCTTTTCCATAGCTTTGATAAATCCGTTTCTAGCATCTTACCATTATGATCAATTGTTATGCCACATAGGGTTTCATGCGATTGTGATGATAAATCTATTTTGTGAGTCTTTACTATTATGATCAATTGTTATGCCACATAGGGTTTCATGCGATTGTCATGGTGAATTCTTCCCATAGTTTAGAGAAATCTGTTTTGTGCTTAATAAACTTGTTCAGATTGAGATGATAGTTGCGCCACCTTTCCTTCAAGTAGAGAATCTGCACTTGGTTATCGTGTGTTGTCGTGGACAATAAACTAATTCGGATTGAGATAATAGATGCGCCACCTTTCCTTCAAGTAGAGAATCTGTATCTAGTTTATCGTGTGATGTTGTTACCAAGAAACTTGTCTAGATTGAGCTGATAGTTGCGCCACCTTGCCTTCAAGTTGAGAATCTATACACGTTTATCGTCTGATAGTCAAACCTTGCTCCGTTTCCTCATGCTCTGTTTTCTTGAGGAGATTGGATAGAATTTAAGTAATTAAGTTTAGTTGTAGTTAGTGGATCTGCAAAACCAAAAAATACTCAGCTGCAACGTATAGTTTTTTCAAGAAAGCCTTGTACCTCTACAGCTGAAACAAAAATACAGGACATAGTTTAGTTTATTTCCCTTTGCAAGTATTTTTGTCAAAGCACAACGAGGGAGCTTCCCCTCCTAATTTGAAGAGCACTCATTGCGTAGTGTGCATAGGCTGTTCATAACAACTTTTACTCCAGAGGTGTTAGTTGTTACGCCAACAGAACACAAAATGTAGTTGCTGATGCTTTATCTTGTCGCCCACACTTGAGCTCCATGGCTGGGATTGCCGAGGATTGGAGGCACCTGATAATGGCAGAGTATGCTAAGGACAGTTGGGCTACAGGGATTGTCGAGGGGTTAGTGCAGGATGACAGATACACAGTTGTAAATGATCTTATCATTTACAAGGGGAGAATCTACTTGATCCCAGGATCGGGGATGAAGAACACAATTTTGAGGGCCTTTCATGATGCACCCATGGCAGGACATCCCAGATACTTCAAGACCTACAAATAGATACGAGAGTGATTCACCTGGAAGGGCCTTAAATCAGATGTTCTACAGTATGTCAGAGAATGTCCTCTTTGTCAACAAAATAAATAGGAGCACACACACCCTGCGGGCTTACTTCAGCCACTTCCGATTCCTGATAGGAAGTGGGAGTGTTTGTCGATGGACTTTATTACTGGTTTTCCGAAAGCCCAGGGACGGGACTGTATATATGTGGTGTTGGATCGTTTGACTAAGTATGCTCACTTCTTTCTGATCACATCTATATATTCAGCTATGTAGGTAGTAGAGTTGTTCTTTCATGAGGTATTTAGATTGCATGGATTGCCTCAGAGCATCGTTAGTGACAGAGATAGCCGGTTCTTGAGTCATTTTTGGCAAGAGCTATTCAGGCTATGTGGGACAAAACTCACTCCGAGTACTAGTTACCACCTGCAGACAGATGAACAGACGAAGATACTGAACAAGTGGGTGGAAGGGTACCTCAGGAATTACATCGCAGGACAACAGAAGGGGTGGGTCAAGTGGTTATATCTTTGTGAGTATTGTTACAATACCACTTATCATCTCTCCATTCAGATGACACCATTCATGGCCTTTTATGGGTATGATGCGCCGAGCTTTTTGGATCTCTTGTTGAGCGACAGTCGTGTGCCTACTGCTGGTGATCTATTACAGGAAAACCAAGATATTATGAGGGCTCTATGGGAGAATATTCAGAAGGAACAGAACCAAGAGAAACAGTATGCAGATCAGAAGAGGGTTGAGTGCTCTTTTGAGGTTGGTGATATGGTGTACTTGATGTTGTAGCCATATAGACAGTCCTCTCTTAAGAAGAGTGGTGCAGAAAAACTTAAGCCACGCTACTATAGACCATTTAGGATTATCAAGAGAGTGGGAGAGGTGGCTTATGAGTTGGAGTTTCCTACAGACAGTAGAGTACATAATGTGTTTTATGTGTCACGCCTCAAGAAGGCATTAGGACATCGTGTGGTTCCTTCCACAACTTTGCCACCCCTGGATGATGAGGGGAAATTGATTTTGGTACCCGAGGCTATATTGGATGTTTGTGAGAGGACTTTGTGGAGGCACGTCATCAAGGAGTACTTGATCAAATGGAGGGACTTGTCAGTTGAGGATGCGACATGGGAGAGTGACGAGATCTTACAACATCCAGAGTTGAGATTGCTTGGGGACAAGCCATTTCAGGAGGGGCGGATTGTAAAATCCCCTTCCAGTTAGAGAGTGACACATCAGCATGATTAGCCTATCAGTGGCCCTCGTAAGCTAATGGGGCATGATTAGAGGGTCGTTTGGCAATTACCCAGTTGATTGGTTGGCTCATTTTTTGGTCATATGAAGGTTTACCAATATTCATCATTGATATTTCTAATTTTGGAAACCTTATGTTATATTATGATGTTATGTTGCACTTTATTAGTGAGATTATATTTTATATTATTATAAAGTGCAATATTAAAATATTATTATGACAAGCTTCTAGAAGTCAAATTTTATATTATTTTTGATGGGCCGACTTCTTGGAGAAAAAGAATAAATAGACATTGAGGGTTCATTTCCTATCATCCAGATTTGAAGAATAACTTGTCAATTTCAGTTGTGGAGCCAAGGGTTTTTGCAAAGTGATTTCTTGTCATTGGGAACGTCAACTCCCATTGATAGCATAACTGAGGGAGTTAAATATCTCTTGAAGGGTTGCAGATTTGGAGGTGATACTTCAGTCACTTCATTGTGTCAAAATTAGTGGCCAAGGGCCAATTTTGAGGAGTACGATTTTGGAGAAGCATTGCATTCTTTCTTGGCATCAAATTGTTGCATTCCTGGCATCGAATATTGGAAGGAGAAGGTCTGATATTATTTTGAGATTCTGAAGATAAAACTCAGTCATATAAGGGACGCCATTAGAGGCACGATTTTGCTTGCAAGAGCCTATACTTCCATCGATTTCTCTTTCAGCTTAGGGCGCTCACTTCCTTGGGTCTTGTTGATCATATTTAATGCTTATAGAGGCCTGGAATCTTTGAGGATTATTTTATAAAAATCATTTTCATCAGAACAGGTGCGGCTGATTCAGAAATTCGAAATTGGGCTCTTGAGGTCTTCATTCTTTGTGATATTGCTTGCTTCTTCATTGGGGACTCAAGGCGACTTCAAGCTCTAGGTTCCTTTGAATATTTCATGCTATTTTCATGTCATTTAGATGCATATTAGAAGGTATTGCTTTAGGTGAAAGTTTGTATCAGATTTGAGCTTTATTCATGTGGATGTAAGCCAAGAGTCTAGGCATCTTCTCTCATCATCATTGTAGAACGGTTGCATATTCAATAAGATATCTGCAGTTGGGAGCTTTCTATTGTTGTATTGTCCATTTGAAAATTACATGAAGATGTATGCCAACTGTTTGACATAATGCCAATATGCTGTAGTTGCATTTAATTCATATGATATTTCATCTATTTGCATTTGAAAACATAAAAAGAGTTTGCATTGCATCTAGGATCTTGTTTAGACACTATAGATACTTTTGCAATCATTCTTGTGCATTGGTTATCACTTGAAAGCATCTATATCAGACTGAAAGAATCAGATCGGCAAACAATAACTTGCACACAAAGTGTTTGACAATATTCCTTGAAGATAAAAATCAGAAAATTGAAGATAGATATTGCAAGGGATATTACAATACAACTGTTTGATCCCATCAATTTTGGTGCCAACTTTTTGTAGCATTAGGTTGAGGGAGTGGACAATACGAAGTGTCCAAAAAATGTGTGAATATCTATAATGTCCCCATTTTGGAGGTAGTTTGATTTAATTAATTAAGTTGTCCAAAATAATGATTATTTTATGAGGATGACTAATTAGTTATTTTAATTAAATTAAAAGTGGTATTAAGTTAATTATTTATAAGGTTATCAAATAAATCAATATTCTAAGGTGACCTTATATTTAATTAATTTAATAAAGTGACTTGAATTTAAAAATATATCATAAAGTCACTTAATAAAAATAAAATAATGTTCTAGAAGCTTCTTGAAAAATTGGAGAAAAAGAATAAATAGAGGGGTTGCCTAAGCTTCTAGACAGGCAGATTTGATGTTGATGTTTGTCATTTCATCTTGTGGAGCCTAGGGTTTCTGCAGATTGCTTCTTTGTCATAGGAAACAAAAACTTCCTATTGATAGCAATTTTGAGGGTGTGAAATATCACTTGAATTATTGTAGGTGAGGGAGAGGTTACTTCAGACTTCTCATTTGCACGAAATTTGTGGCCTAAGGCCAATTTTGCTAAACTTCGATTGGAGAGCATATTTGGAGATATTTTATATGAGTCTACATCACCTAGATTCGATATTATATACTCAGATTTTTTATCAGTCATACTCAGATTTCATATCAGCCATCGACTTCACTCATGGAGGCATTGTCTTGCACCGATTTGATTCCTTGATAGAAGCACTTCATTTGTGGGAGTCCATTGATGATTATTGAAGCTTGGGAGTCAATCTCTCAGCTGCTATTATTTATCAGACATGGCGACCAGCGTGTGAGGTAGAACGATTTTGCATCATAGGCACTTCATCTTGGATCGATTTCATCTAGGAGTGGAGGCGCTTCATATTAGAGGTCCAGGTGACTTTGTTGGAGGCTTTGTCGGCAACCAAGAGGCTGCATATTATTTTATATCTACCATTACATCAGAAACAGGGGTGGCAGCATAGGTGGTTCGATTTGAGCTTGGGAGGCTTCATTCTTATGAGATATTGCTTGCTTCTTCACCAACAAGCATAGGCGACTTCAAATATCAGGTTCCTCTTGATTTGTATGCCATTCTATGAACATTTAGATGCATTTTATGGTAGCTGATTATAGGCGCACTTTACTTCAGACTTGATTGTAAACATTGGGTTGGTTGTAAGCCAAGAGTCTTGGCATTCACATTATATCCTATGTAGAAGGTTTGCATTTTTAATAAAGATACCAGCTGGTGGAAGTTTGCAATCATTGTATTAGTCTTCTGATCTTTGTATAAGGATGCATGTCAATTGTTTGACAAAATGCTTTAGGCTGTAGATGCATTATTTACCCATAGAAACTCATGTAAATGCATTTTAAAAAATACAAAAAGAGATTGCATTGCTGTTAGAAGTTATTTTCAGTCATTGTAGAAGTCTTTATAGCTTTAATATTCAGTTTGGCAACACAAATTTCAAGCAAGAAAACTCAGACCAGCAAACAAGACATTTCATGCAAACTGTTTGACAATATTCCTTGGGCAAGAAATCAGAAACTTTATATTAGAATTAGCAATGGATATTACAATATCGCTCCTCAACCAATAACCTAGCAGCCCTATAATTTTTTGCATTGTTTGTTATAACTTGCACAACATTTTGAGGGCCCACTTCATCAATAGCTTGACAAAGAATCTTAGCATTAAATGCGCCATCCTCACCTCTCCTTCACAATGCACTGCTGTCAAAAACATTGCCCCTTTAGGGGGCACTGCAATAACATTGATCAATGGGCGATTTTTTGCATCTTTCCATCCATCAGAAATGATGGTCACCCATATTTCAATCCATGAATCCCTTATCGGCTTCAAGGAGTCCTCTACAAGTTTTACCTCTTTATCTAATAAGGTGCTACGCATCTTCTCAAAACCTGGGTCCTTATACCCTTTTGGAGCCTCATTAATAGATTTCACCATTTTTTTCCAATATGGTGAGTGTACAACATTGTATGCCAATCCATTCGCACAGACACATCTCGTTATGTCTTGATCGACAATCTCTCTAGCCTCATTTGAAATGCCATTTCCAACAGTCCCTTTGATCTCTTATGTGTAGAGGCCATAGGTTGCTCTTTAGGAATGTTGTCATGTCCCCGGACTAGTAACATTGAAATCAATGATATTGGAAAACAAGTAAATAAAATAAATATTTAAAATACAGATACAAATCATTACGACTTAATATTATTATAATTACCATCGATCATATTACAATTATAATTACCAAAAGGTTAATATTATAATTGTAATTATGGAATATGAACAAACTAGCAATTTAAATATCCTAAATAAATACTATAATATAAATATTAACAATTCAAATATTATAATTATAATGGATATTATAATATAAATGTCATAAACTAAACCAATAGATATTTTTTTAAGTGATTTCTATCATAATCATAAGAAAATCAATACTGAATAATCAAATATAATATGGCCATTCCTGAGATACAAATACTCGATACTAGAGTCATTATAATAAATAAATAATATATATTGACAATACAAATTAATGATGTAGCGTATTATTATAATTATCATAATTACAATAGTGGCAATTTAAATACCATTATAAATATATGTAACTTCCATTTTATCATTATATTATAATTATAATTATATATATTGAACAACTAATATTATTATAATAATAATAAAAATAATAAAGAAACTAATATAAAAATAAGAATAGAGGTATTAAAAAGGAAACATCGAATAATAAGTAAATACATCCTTATTGGCAAGTGATGAGCTATCAAGAAACACGGTTAGGAAATAAACTAAAATACAAACTATAAGTATTAAACGATTATGTTTATAATGGACAAGAGAAGCAAAAGAGACATGATATTCGATATAGGAACATTACAAGAAAAAATCTTATGCTTGAACGTGAACACAGGAGCAGCGCCTTCGCCCTTAAGACCTGAACGGAAGGAGATTGCATGTGCGAAACGCTTGAGCTATCCTCCATCAGCGATTCACTCATCCTTAAGCCTTCACTACCAAACAAAGCCCGTTGGCATAACTCTTCGCTTGACTTGGAGCTATCGATCTGAGAACTTAATGCCATCATATGAATTAAGGAAGCCACAAAAAGCTTAGTGGTGAGTAGCGACAGTAAAAGACTTGAAATTTAGGATTTGGAAGCAACAAGAGTGACATCTATCTCAGGAAAGGAAAAGTGACCGATTAAATGAATAATAATAATACTTTTTAAATAAAAGGGAGACCAATACATTAGATTAAAAACTAACGATGACTAAACAAATAAATGCTACCATTGCCGATTTCAATTAGAAACTAAAAGACGCATCTTGTCAGCACCGGCATAAGGAGGTATCTCCTTTCACAAAGACGTGGCTGAAAGTCACGATCCTCCACAACATAGAAATGGGAAATGCCAGGGACGAGCAAAGGGGGAGAAAGTAGGATTGGAGATATTGGTATTTACATAGTAACTTAGGAGTCGATGGAAATGATATGAAGAATTAGGGAGAACAGTAAGAATAGAAGATAGGTTACCAAAGGAGAATCAACAAAATGTGATGATGGATGAAAGTTGGTTATATTGAGTCTTCATATTAAATGCAGAGTCTTAGACAACCGAGTAAGAGGTGGTATCCACCACTACCTTACCCAATGAAGAACGCATGAAATAAGAGCAGGCCTAACAGAGACAAGGTCGGGATTGCTTGATCATAAGGGGGCATTACAAGAAGAAGCATTCAATAAAGTCGACCATAGGAGACCCGACACATTGATTTAAGTGAAGTAATTCACTTAGCCATTAATATTTAGCAATCCCAAGTTTCAGAATTAGAACAATAGTTCCTTGGATCAGTCATAGGGGAGGCTCTGTGATATTTCGTTTCCTCAACCACTTAGGAAAGACAAATAAAAGTTAACAGTTTGGATTGGGTCTCATTGCATCACTATTATGGGAATAGAACTTGGTTGTTTTAAGTATTAACTATGACTGCATTAGATTTGATTAGTGCTGGATCTTTAATGTAATAGAATGCATTTGGATTTGACTAACGCTGGATCTTTTATAGAATACATTAGTATTGGCCTCATACATCATGGATAGCATAGAATGTGATAAAGATTGACATGGATATATTCATATTGCTACATTTACTTTTGCATTTTGATACATTCGCATGGTATAGCTCATTTGGTTATACACTCATGTTAAATTCCCTCAAAGCATAAAGGATGAATACAAATGAATCACTAATACTGCATATTCTATGATTATATAAAGATTGTCTGCTATGTGCTTGTGAAGCTATCAGGAAGGGCGAATCATGAGTAAGTTGGTTTGCCTAAAAACCGCACCTAGGATTCTGCCCCACAGGCCCGACACAAGGGTTGGGTCATGGAGGGGTGGGGGTCCCACCTAAGATTTAGCCCCATAGGCCTGAAGCAAGGGTTGGGTAATAGGAGGTGGTAGGCCTTAGGCCACTTGGACTCTATGGTTCCTCTCCCCTGATAGGACGAGTGTCTTTTGAGGTGTTGCCATGAGTGGAGTATGCAGGTACTAAGCCACTAGGCAAGAAGGATTATGATGGACAACCTCTTGAGCTTTATTTGAAGGCTTCAGGGTGGATCCACCCACGACACTCCTCTTTTGTCTGCCTAACTGCATTTATGATTGTGTCTAATTGGGATATCTAGATATTAATGCTAACAGATATGTTGTTAATATGGTGAATACAAAATTCAAATCTAGGGTTATTGAATTAGGAGAACATTCATTTGGAAAGAAGAAACCCTAAAACTAATCAACAAGTAAATTCTAGGGCAAGACAAGTAAGGGACATTACAAATGTAAATAAATGGATGGCACTGTGTAGGTTGAAAATGAGAAGGTGGTGTAGGGGGCTATATCCCTTGAGATCCTTTCTTTAACAAAGGATGATTTGATCTATGGCCTAGTGCTTGGTTTTCTTTTTCTTGCTCTTCAATATATGCCAATACTTGTATTTTTGGAATGCCTTTACCATCTTCACTTGGACAAAATTTGATGCCTAGTCCAAGGATCTTGCACAAATGGCCTTTCACTCATTTGTATGAGCTTGAATATCTAACTTTACAATAACCACAAATCCAAACATAACCTCCACCACCTAGAAGTTGTACCATTTCAACACATTTCCAAAGGGGAGTGTTTGGGTTTGTTTTGAAGTGAGATTGGCTCTCGGAGCTAGAAACGGTTGCCATTGTAATACCTAAGGCAACAAGTTTAATAAACAACACATTCATAGAATCGAAACAAATGAAATTTGAAAACAAGAAAAACAATTAATATATAAATACAACTTAATGGTTAATTTATTTAAAAAAATTAAGCATGTGTTATAGATACCTAGAAGAATGAAAACAAAACAAAAACTTCAAAACAAAACAAGAGAGTTCATTGTTTAAAAAAAAAGTAAGAAAAGAAACGAAAAACTTGAAAAAAACTACCTCTTTTGAAGAAATCTTCCTCTACAATCTTGTTGGCAACAAACAAACACTTGTAAATGTGTAGGAATAACACAACAACCAGCTTGGAGTGTTCGACGATCAATCTTCAACTCTATCCATGCAATGGCAAGCAAGAAAATAAGTTCAACAATGGAGAAAAAGAAAAATTGTTTTTCATTCACAATATGAAAAATGAGTTTGCTTTTGCCTATTAGATGTTTTATCTCATATTTTAGGATTGTGTGATGTCCTCTTAATTAATCAAAAGTCAATTCTGAGAAAGAAGTAAAATATTATGTATTGCAATGATTTTGTTCTTGCAATTAAATTCAGATATGGCCAACACTTGATGGGCGTTCCTCTTTTAATTAATTATTTGTTTCAAAGATAAATAAAGACAATATATGTATATGTATATATATATATATAAATGACTCAAACTTGTATGGAGGTGTCGAATGTAGTTCAGAAACAAAAATGTCCAATTTCAGTGTATGCACATAGCCGTAGGTCTTTCTTCAGTATACGCTTAAGTAGTGATATATGATGTATATATATATATATATCTTTAAGGAATATGGAGTTCGCTTTATAATTGGTGAAGAAGACTTTGACGTGTGATTTGTATAGAAATGCTAGAGTGGTATGAAGACGTCTCCTGTGGTATTGAACCCGATTGAAGACTTGCTAGAATTGGTCTTGTGAGATAACTAGAATACACCTCCTGTCATGTCCTTTCTTGGAGATTGTAGGCTGAGAATGAGTTCGTTGAATTGTTACTGGTGTTGCTTTCTTGACTTTCTCTTCCCACGTATCTCTTGTGTGATAATCTTGTTTGCACATGACTCCGAGTTATCTGGCAGCAGTTCCTTCTATGTTACTTTCTCCATGCCTCCCATCTTCCGCCGTTACTCTATTTCTGTTCTCTTCAGCGGCCTGGAGGTGTTTCTTGCGTCTTTTCTTATAGACACGATTCTTCATGACACGGCTTGGCTGTGATCGATTAAGGCTAAAAAACAATTCATTTACGGATTAGTATAAATCGATGTTCTAAGGATAATACATATATTTATAGATATTTATGTATATATAGATATCTTTCTATATATAGTTTACTTTAAGTAAATAATTTGAATAGAACTGAATGAAATACTTTTCAAGTTTAATACTAAAGAATTGAGATTAATACTTATTTGTAATGGGAACATTATAGATTGGGGGGCGAATTAGGCTTTTTAAGTTAAAAAAAAGTCAAAAAAATTAAAATGTCGCTTGGGTGCGTGAACGGCCCAAAGTTGGCTCAGGTCTGCTTAGGTTCTGTAGGACTGGACCCACAGTTTGTGGGCCGGACCCTTTCTGAACCCATAGGGGACCGGACTCGGACCCTGAACCCGGTTCGGATTGGATCAGGACTGGGGGACCTCCTTGGGTGAATTGGTAACATAGAAATTTGAAGATGAGGCATAGAAAGAAAAGTGAAAAGATGAAAAATATACATCGGCCTCACAAGGAACTACAAAATAGATTGGGTAAGCTATCTATTCCTACTTTGATGGCTCAAATAGAGGTATCACATGTGCTTGTATTTAGAAACTTGATACATATTTTTAATTGAATCCTATGAATGAGGAGGAGGATATCAAATTTGCTACACTCCATTTAGATGACAAAGTACATAAGTGGTGGTATCATGGATTGGTCACTCAAGGACACAATTTGATTAGCACTTATGAGGATTTTAGACAAAGATTGATTGATAACTTTAATAAGGATTCAAAGATTTACTATAGAATGTTGGCTCAATTGAGACAGTGGTATGGTGTATAATTTGTTGGTTGAAAATTTTGCAAACTTGTGAGGTTTGGCAAAATGGTGGTTTCAGCCACAGTGTGTGAGAATAATCTCTCCTATTTGTATGAGGGGAGGCTCCCCCTCGGATTTACTATTCTATTTGCTGCGAAAATGGTAGACTATAGTAATTCTATGCTATAATTCATGGTGTTACTCATCCTATTGTCTTTTTTCAGAATAGATGTTTAATCTTTCCTCCTTTCAAAAAAGAAAATTCAGAATAGTAAAGGGAAAACTTTTGCTATTTAACTATTTCACAATAGTTCAATAGAGAGCAAGCTTTATTGTATTTTTAAAGAAGAAAAGTTTCCTGAAAGCACAAAGTCTTCCGTTGCTTCCCGGGACGGGTAGATACCACTTGAAACACAAAGTTTTCACAGTTTATCTTCCTATCAACCTTTTGAGATATGACTTCCGTTAACCAATAGTATAAAACTGAGCAGCAAAATAAAGCACAAAGTCTTTATTTAGATGCACTTCTAAGCTGTAAACGAGAAATATAATATAAGCACAAAGTCTTGTATTATATCTCTTGTTATGAATTCACCTATCTCTAATTCAGTCTTTCAAATTTGCAGCACAAAGACTGCAAGCAATCAAACCAAAGTCTTTCCACAACAACTCCACAATTTCTCAAGAAAAACTCAGAAAAATATACTACCATGACATAAGAACACAGTAATAATATGCAATAAGATTCAACACAGTTTGAAATCTTATATCCCTTCCTTGTATTGCTTGAAAATTAGGTTTACATACACAAAGCACAAAGTCTCTTTGCTGTAAATTTTTGCAGAGTTCTCTCTATTGCCAAAAAGATAAAGATTACAAAAGACCCCCTCAAGTATTTAGAGGAGAGAAGCCTTGAGAAAAAGGTGGGAGGATCTCAACTAACTTGAGAAATTCTCTCAACCACCAACTACTTGCAATTGACTTATTCCAAATTACAGTCATAATTTATTTTGACTTGTAATTTGATTACACGTAATTACACTCTTCAATAATGCGAGTAGCATGAATACTTGCCATTACAATTTCTGACTTTACATGTAATTTGTCAAAAAGGAAACAAAACTGAAAATCAAATAACATTTCAATTATTTCAATTGCCATCCTTGAAACATTGAAACTTGTGTATGGATTTCTGCAGTTCGTCAGGATTTGGCCCTCGAGTGTTCTTGGCAATAGCAATTGTTTTGATGATGGTGTCATAACATCTTATGGTTGACAATCTGTGTTCTTCTCATGTAATTTGCATCTTATCAAGAAATGCGTGATGATCTACAAGTCTATTGATGGATTTCACCGTGAAGGTTTCAGCTTCAAGCTCTTGATGAAACTTTGCTGTCAATGTTGAAAGTATAGCATCCTCAGGGAGCACTTCACCATTTTGATTTTCTATCTTGCAAGATTCCTTTTCAAAACTCGAAATGATATCCTGCTCTGCTTCAACCATCATCTCTTGAGCAGCTTGTATATATGAAATTAGCTCTTTGAACACCAATGTCTTATTCAACAAGAGCTCTTCAGTCTCAATGTACATTTCCCTGTTTGGTATTATTTCATTTGCACATAAGATTTCTAACTGTACTTCATTTAAAGCTTACCAATTTTTTAAGTCATTTTCCATGGATTCCAAGATTTGTTTGAAAGTGTCAGAAGTTTGGTGCAATTTGAGCTTTGCTATCTTTGTATTAACCAGCACATTGTGAACCTTTTTCACCACTTGAACACTCTGATTTATCAGCTGATCAATCCAAGAATCAACTGCTCTTGCCTTTTGTCCTGCTTTCTCAACTTGTTTTATGGACTCTTTAGAAATAGAGGAAGATAATGAATCAATCATTTCTGAAGATTTAGTAATCTTTTGAATAATTGAAACAAGCTGTGCATTCTCCTCTTTCAACTTTTCTTTCTTGGCCAAGAGTTCATCATAACTTTGTGCTAAGACTGTCATAGAACTTTGGGCATCTTGCATCATATTGACATGCGTTTGTTTACCCAATTCTACATTGGTGAACTTATAGTCAGATACTTGCATCTCTTCTTGTGGCTTGTCTGTAAGAGGCTCTGCTACTTCTGCATATTTAATCTTTTTGCTGTCTACAACCACTCGTGAGACTGTTTTAGCTTTCTTTGCAGGCTTTGGCTTGGACTTTCTTAATTGCTGGAAATCAAACACATCAGGAGAGATCGCCTGTTTCTTCCTCTTTAGAGTGATTGAACTTAACCATGGAGGAAGATCCAATGTACCTATATCTGAAACAACAACTATGGTTTGTGTAGAAATAGATTCATTTTGTACCACAGTTTTCATCCTAGGAGAGGCCTCAGTTTGAATAGTGACAAGAGCTTGCTTAGATGTCAAATTATGACCAGCATTATTCATAAAATTATCAAAATTTGCTGCAGATGTATCTATTTCTGGAAGTGTCATTTATGATATTATGGGATACATCGGATTAGCATCTAAGACATTCTCCAAACTATCATGCAAGCTATCCATAGATGTGTTCAATGCTGATGTAGCTGAAGTATGATGAGCAACTTCCGTAGGTGCAATAGAAGAAACAAACACCGTTGAGAAAGAATCAACATCACTATCAATTTGAGACATAGGAGATAATACAGACACTGGTGCAGCATCAATATGAGGAGACTTGATATTTAGAATAGCAGGAGATTCAAGAATATCTCTTTCTTGTTGATCAATGATTTGGATCTATGTTTCTTTAACCTCCTTCCCTTTCAGTGTTGTTTTCTCCATAGGTTTTTCTACAGCTCGGCTGACCTTTAACTTGATTTTGGTTCTTGAAGAGGACGCTCCTTCTTTAGATTTATCTCTAACTTCTGACTTCAATCCAACAGGTCCAGCTGAATCATCATCATCACTAACTTTGATTTTTATGGCTTTGACACCTATACTCTTAAGCCAAGAATTAGTATTTGCCAAAACTGATTGGAATCTGTCAAAGATAGAACTGGATTCCTTTTGAAACCATTGTATTGCTGGAATAGAAGCGTCAACAACCCTTTGTTCCTCGTACTCTGGATCTAAAATCTGTCCACCATCAATCACTCCTTCTGGGACCAAGGTCAGATTAAGATCAACAATTTGTTCAATTGTGAGCTTGCAGTAATCCATCCTACGGATGCCCTTCTCTGTTCGAAGATCCACCCAAATATCTTCAATGCGATGCACATGTGTGAAAGCTCTTTTTATCTTATCTTTCATTCTCCTGTAGTCAAAATCCACTCTTGCCTTGAACCTTTTCAATTTAATCTCTTGAATTCCAGCTTCCATTGCCTTTGCCTTTGAGGTAGTTGTCAGAGAGTATCTCTCAATCTGCAATGGATTATGTGAAGAGATGCTTACCCCAGCTTTATGTTGTGTAGCCTGTTGTGCATGTACTGTCATCAACTGCCTTGCAAGCTCCATCAAAATGATTTTGTCTGTCGGATATCTTGGAAGCATGTAGGGCTGATCTTCAAAACAGCCAACTCTCATGTAAGTGAAAGTGGGAAATTGAAAAAACAGACAACCATATTCATTCACCTTCTTCCAAGCAGCCTCAGATACTCTATTGTTCTCTAATGCTTTGTCAAATAAACACATGAAATGACCAAAGAAAGCATCTTGGACTCTCCTATAATGCACTCAGCTTAACCTTAGAGTCAGCTGATCATAATACTCCCATACCGGTACTAAGGATCTATCACCTTTGGTAGAAAGGCCTGGAAACTTCCTCAATGAAGCTGCTATGTAGACCAAATAGGAGTTCATGTAGAATGTGAGTGTAGTAGGAACGAAACTTGTGCAAGTTGCTCACATAAACTATCACTGATTACCTCACCCCAAAAGATTGGATGCTGTGCCTTTCTTATCACCACTATGAATTTGTACATCCACTTCTTAAAAACATTAGAGTATTTTAACCCCATTATTCTGCTCAGAAGTATGATTATATCATTAATCTCTTCCTTGAACTCAGACCGGTATAGCTTGGGCCACTGAGACAAACAAGTTCGAGGCTTTAGAAGCCATTTAGTGTTGATATGTCTCACGCAATTTGCTTTCTTTTGCTCATAGTGATCAAGAGCACTCTTTATTGAGATGTTTGAATACATAGGCGCATCAGGAACTTTGAAAATTCTATTAATGGTTTCTGGATCAAGCCTAATGACCACGTTACCATCATCATCTCTGATAGTTCTGGATTTTCTATCAAAGTGAGCTGCACATGTAAGGACAAACTCTGGCTCTAAGGAAGCAACAGGAAAAGAGGAAACCAAATAGATATGACTTCTCAGCAATGACTGCATATCATGTGAAGTCGATTTCTCAGCTCTCTCAAGAAACTCAGGCATATCAACATGCCCAATCTCAGTATCCTTGATTTCTTCAATGTTTGAGACTACATGAGATGGACAAATCTCATTTTGATATTTGTCATACTTGTATTTCATTTTTTTATTTGTTGGAGAAGCTGGTTCCTCTATCATTGAACAAGAATCTGCAAGACTGCGATGAAAATTCCATAGAGTTAAGACATCATCATCATCAACATGTGAAGACATGGCAAAGACTCAAACTCAGAGTGGTGTTCTTGCTGTATGAGGGTAGAAGATGAGGATTATAACCCATTTTGGATCTTGTGTCATGTCCCCGGAATTGTAAAAACCGATATGAAATATTGAGACAAAAAATAAATAAACCAAATATCAAAATAATAACTATGTCTCAAATAAATAAATAAGTAACAAAACATATATATGTATATATATATATATGCAATTTAATTACAAAGATAATATTAATATATAAATATTAACAATTATAAATATTTATTATAATGATACTATAAATATATCAAAATAAATATAAGTATAAATATTGAATAAAATATAAATATAAGCATATTAAAATAAACACCTAAAAACAATATAAATAATAGTCATCAAATACAAAGCTGAGTGATTAATCATAAGCAGCAAGTCACGTCCCTCCAAAATGAAAGAACACAACCTTCCTTAAAGAAGCGCATCTTTTCTCATTGAGAAAAGGATATAAAGTAAGAGGAAGTAAGATGGTGAGGGACATCAACGAATGAAGGAGAAAAATAAATCACGGGAGCAACAGAAAAGGATACCCTTTGGAAATCACATATTCTGAGAGATTAAGCGGAATTTAGGCAAAGACAACCAGCGGCCTGAGGAGGAGAGAGTGGGAGATTAAAGCATATAAGAAAAAAGGGAACATAGGAAAGAGGAGGGAGTACGGTGGAAGAGAGAAAGGGGTATCTGCAGACCCATCCAGACAGAAAGGTAATTTCTGTTATAAATTAAATAATTATTATTTATGTTGAAAATTAATCAAGAATAAATAAATGATACTAAATGAATAAATTAAAGAGTGTAGTAAAGGTTGGTATTTGTCATATAGTATTTAAAATATATATGACGAATACAAATATGTTAAATATAATATATTTCCTGTATATGCAATTCATATGTTAATAAATATATTTTATGGTAATTGATAGTTATACATATATTTGTGTATCATATTCAATTATGTGATAATGATTAATTCATGACTCTAAGAACTAGATTATGATTTCAAGCTTATATTAATAAAAGATAGATACTAATAGTTGATATTTGATAAATATATTAAGTACATTAGGATGTATGAATATATTTGAATATATATATTAGGCTGAATAAGTATGTGAGAATTAGAGTGACAAATAACAATTGGTGAGTATATATTTAGGCATATACATATGTATATTATATGATTCCCAACTATCCAATAATGGTGCTTGTAGTAATTAGTGAGCCTTATAAGTAGTAATGACTCTAAATCATTCACTATGATGATAGATAGAATGATTCTATGTATGTGATCTTGAGAGATCTTGATATTTACCCTAATATACTTATGAAATGTATTATAGAAGAATCATTCATAGTGAAGGAAAAGAATGATCCTTTGATAAGAATGAATTATTGGTATCATCTTTGATCTTATTAGATGTTATTACCAAAATTTATTGACCTCTAATATTTCTAATGTCTCTTTGAGAAACACTTTGAATACAAGATTCGGGGTTAAGTGCTTACACTAAAAAGGGGACATTACATCTTGAAAGGCTGATTGCAATTGAAAGTGACATGCTTTTCATGGAAAATGGAAAACTTGGTTTACATCTTTGAAAAATGCAAGTCAAAACTTTTAACTTGTACTTGCAGTCAAGTCCAAAAAGTCCGACTTTTAGGCACTTGTGAAGCATTTCGGGTTTTTGGAAGCTGGCTGCAAAGTGTATAATCGGGATTTTTCAAACATATTACAAGTGAATAGAGTGCAAGGTAGGAAATGTGAAAGGTAATTACAAGTTATTATATCAACTTGTAATTTCAATTAAAATCTCCTACTTGCAATGATGCTATGAAAACCCGATTTATTTCAAGATATCATTTTTGCAGAAAATAATAAATGATGATGAAGATAAATGAGGTGAATGAAGATGAAATGGAAGACGAATGGAATGAAGTATGGAATGAAAAATGATGGCGAAGATGAAAGAAAAATGCGTTCTCCAGCAAGGATGCTTTGTATGAAATGGAAATGATGTTTTTATAAATGGAAGGCGAGTGAAAATGCGCGTTCAACCTAAAAACTTATAAATGAAAGATGAATGAAGGGCGAAATAGGTGAATGGATGAGAGAAAGACATCATTATGAAGTTGAGAAAATGCGTTTCTTTTATACCATCTCAACTTTCATAGAAAGGCGAATGAAAAAGGGAGAAAAACGTCATTATGAATAAAGGGCGTATGAATGAAAAACGAGTTTTCAGCAAAAAACATTTCTTTGTAAAACATTCAAACTCATCTTCCAAGAATGGCGACCCAAAAAGCAAGAGATTATAATGCAAAAACATTAAAATAAAAAGGAATAAAAAAAATAAAGAAAAACATACCTACAACAAGAGTTTGCAAGCCAGAATGATGAAGGAAAACCCTAGGCGACTTGCACAAACTCAGCCAAAGAAGATTACTTGATTTAGCACAGCTGGGAGTCTTTTATTACAGCCAAACATTTATGAAACCACCATGAAAAGAGGAGAAGAAGCAAACTCAAACACAAACAATCTTCTCCATCAATGGCGTCGGGTTTTTCATGACTCAGAGCAAGTAAACAAATCGACCCCCTTTGCAAAATCGGACTTTTCCAAGCATTTTACAAGTTACTTTAAGTTAAAACATTTAAATCGGACTTTTAAAGACTCATTGCAAGCTTATTTTCATTAAAAGACTCAAATTGGGGTTTTTGTAGTAAAAAACAAGTTCACTTTATGATAAATAACTCAAATCGGACCTTTAAGAGCTTATTGCAAGTGAACTTAAGTGAAATCGGACTTTTAAGAACATATTGCAAGTGACTTTTTAAAAAGTAACTTGTAAAGTGAACTAAAAGTTCCTACACCTGTAAGTTACACAAAAAGTTCCTACAACTGACTTAAAATGAAAATTTAAAAACATTATCATTTGCAATAGAGGTAAAAAGTTCCTATTAGTGACTTGCAATTAGAAACCAAATCCCCTACTTGTAGTGATGCCCTAGAAACTCATGAAAACGATCAAGAGTGAATGAAAAAGGATGTCCAAGGGGACCATGGATCTAAAACTGAAAATTTTCAACCTCTGCACCTCGTAAAACGTGCCTTAGGAGAGAAAATATTCAATTTTATTCAAAATTTTGATAGGTTATCCCAATTTTTAAAAAGTTAAAAATTAGGGACAACATAATTATGTGGAGGAATTTTAGAGATTGTTAGTGATGGTTCCAAATGTCGTAGTGAGGAGACTCATAGTGCTTTTCTTGGAGGGTTTGACCAAACCTCTTAGAGGTTGAGTTAAGGCATTTGATCTGCCATCATTATCGGAGGTCATTGAGCTCTAACTTTGGAGACTTCAAATCCTAAGAGAAATTTCAGCACAAGACACCACCTCTAGCACCACAAAGAAACCTCTTCAAAAGAAAGTAATACTGCAAAGGGAGATACCACGAAACTCTATTGCTAGCATAACTATGCTCTAGGAAATGAGAAGTTCTAAATTAGGCCCTAATAAAAGGACAAGGAGTCAAATAAGGCAGGAGGAGAGTATTGCTGTTGATTTGGACAATGAGTGATGAAGGATCATCTGAAGTTCCTAAGGGAGGAGTGGAATGTGGAAGAATCGTTGAAGGATCTTTCCTCTTCATGGTCGTATATTTGGTGGTTCTTGTTGTTCTTGCGTTGTTGGTTTACTATTTATTTGTTTTTCTGTTGATGCTTTTCAACTTTGTCCCTTGTGTTCTTTTTGTGGATTATGTTTTTTCTTTGATGTATGCAAGCCTTTAATGTTTATCTTTTGATTGTTGTCAAAGACCCACTTCTACTTGCTAATGAAAAAAAAAATCAGTAGCACTGAATGGAATGCAATTATGCTTGAATTTGTGTAATTTTTTTGTTAGAAATGAAACATGAACAATAATAAAAGAAAATCAAACAAGAGCCTTCCACAATATCTTTTTAAAACTCTAAAAACCACTATGGGAAAGACTAGTTTTGTAGAGTCAACTGATCACTAGCCTTTGTCCCTTCAACTTGGGTAATTTAAAAAATAGAACAATTGAAGTGTTCTTGCTACAATTCAACATTATAACAGTTGTTATGTATTGTTTCTGGATTCAATTGTGTGACAGTTGTTATGATGCTAAAAACTTTCTACACCGGATCCAGAAACAATACAGAACTACAATATGGATTGTGGAAATTTGATATCATTAACTGTGACAGTTCTCTTATTTTTCTGCTGCTTCTTAAACCTCTTCTGCTTACAAACAACTGAATTTACATGCTTTTACAATTGGGCTGTGTCTCTTAATTAAACAAAGACTGGAGGTACCCTCTTTGCACCAAAGGGCCCACATCTTTTAGGAGTTTAAAGAGACATTGTCTTGCAGTCATTTATTATTGTGTTGTTAGATTTTGGCATGCCACTACTTGGTGAGACATGATATTTCCATAGTTTGTGATATTGAGAGAGTGCTTCTAGATGTAACCATGTGTTGATTTTTAGCATCAACATTTCAGATCGCACTCCATGATCCATCACTAGGAAAAGTAAACACTTAAGATAGATTGCAGGCTATGTTCCTTAAAAGATGCAGAGGGAAGGAGTAGAGGAGCAGAAAATGAGAAAATTAGAGTAAAATACCTATAAAGGGGTTTTACACAAATTATTAAAACAAAACAAAATGGTTTGTAAGGCAGGATTGCCACTGATGCTTGCACAACCATTGGTACAATCATGCAACCAACATTTTCTGTTGCCTATTGGGGACATCTTTGGACTGCCCGTGACATGTGACGATTGGTTTGTAGAGGCAGAACCATAGGGGTGGACCTGTCACTATAAAGACGGAACTTACTTTGACTTCAAATGTGGTAGAATTCACAATGATTTGTTGAGTGTTTTTATTTTCTGATTGAATGTCAATCATTTAACCAGTTATTAGGTTTGTAAAAAGATATTGAACTTATAAAGAGATGTAATGGCTATAACATACATATATCAAACGTGATGCAGGCATTTCCAGCAGCTTCTGGTCCCCTGGACCGCACTACCTACCTTTTTAGTTATATGAATGCACAACCAAATTGTCCTTCACTAGAGCAAATGTTGGAGGATTATTGGGACTTGATGCCAGATTATCAGGTTGGTGTTTTTCTTTAATGTTTGATGTATTTCAGGAAAATGATAGCTCCATTGTAATTTTTCTTGCCATGCATTTATATGGAAAAGAGTTTGTGGCCTTATAAGTCTCTTTGATTTTAAAACATCAATATTTAATTTGATTGTTTTGTATTTGGTATTAGAGATGAACTTACACTAACATAGGAGATCTCAAGTCATCCCAGTTTATGAATAATTTTGGAATTATATGGATTTAAAATTGTGACCCCTAAATTGCAATTATCTAAATTTTTGCTATAGTTATCTTTTGTTCCATATAAGTCTGTTTCCTTCAATTTTTGTGGAATGCAAGAGACAAGTGATCAAATCTTTCAAAGGACAAAGCACCTTTCATTATTGTCTTTTGTTTTTTCTTCTGTTTTCTCTTTGTGCCCAAATTGCTGTATTGGGAGACTGACTGTATAGCTTCTAGCTTAGTGTTTTGGTCTTGATTTCTCTTTGAATTCTCAGGTGAAATATTTGGAAACAGAGGTACACACTAATTGGTTTTCTAGGGCATTTTTGAAATATTCACCACCTTCATGGAAAGAAAAGCAATCATCTCTATCTCCATCAAGCCAAGCACATACACCCTTGTTAAGTCATTATCACAGCCCAACATCAGCAGACATTCATTCAGCATCCACTGGTCCTCACATCTTGATATCTGATCGTCCACAAGAGAAGAAGAAGCAACTATGTCTTTATATAAGAATGTATAAAGTAGAATTGAGATGCAAATGAGACGAAAAACACACAATATGTACTATACATGCCAACAAAGCTCTTACAATGAAAACAAGAACATGCAATTCAGACTTTAATATTTGTTTTGTATCATCCAGCCGCAGAATTGTAAAAATATACATGATATTTGCAGTCAAGAATTGTAGTCTACTGAAAGTCAGCTGAGATATCCCGTACCCCTTTTTGACCAAGATTTTTATCGACATCTTTCTCAATTTGACAATGCAAACATGGTGCCAAATTGTTGCATGAGTTGGTCTGAATTGTCTTGTCTTCTTATATGCAAATTAAAATAATTTAATGCTTGCAAGTTTTCTATTGGGACCTCAATACACTCTCACAACCACTCTTCTATATTTAGAAACATTGCAAAAGTATATAGACAATACATGTGATAACTTCATCAAGAATCTGATTTATCATATATTCAGAATTTGAGATATAATAGGAGCATTACAATATGGGGCTAGAGAATTACTACAGCATTCACCATCTGAAATTATAAATATACTTATTCAACATCTAACTTGGGAAGACACGATTTTGCAATCTGCCCGCTTAACTCAGTATCGCCCAATTCTTTATACGGCTCTCATTCCATTCTCAAGGGAAATCTGACGGAACTTTGTCTTTATCTGTGTAGCTGGCTGAAATGTAATTAGTCGGCTGGGAATAAAGAAATAAGACAGTTTAATATTTTATGTATTTGTCTTGTCTTGTTGTCGTAGTAGTTAGTGGTTTAGGAATTAGTTCTTGAGAGAATAATTAATGTAATGAAACGATGCGACAGTTGGTCCTTCAACCACCGTCCGCGCACTATATGTATTGAGAGTCATATAGTTAATAGATTTTACTGTTGCTATGATTGTTCACAATATACCTGTACTGGGATATGTCCGATAAATAAAGACAGCTGTGATGATTTCATGCATTATATCCTAGTACGGTGTTATGTTTTGTAAGTTACTCTCATTTACTCCTTGTATATGTGGAATTCATTCCGTGAGTAAACATTTGGTGTCGTTGCCTAAGCGTACATAGGAAATCACCCAGTAGCAACATGGCGTTGTAATGGGTTGATTGGCGGAAGAGCCTGTGTAAGCGAACGAAGAACGGGAAGATGATTTGACATAGGATTTGGTGAACCTCTGGGATATATCGCTAAGGGATCCCGTACGGGGGGAAGCTCTTAGGCGAGAGATCCCTCAAGAAGTCATCTAGGACAGACTGCAAGTGAATGACGAGATTGACCATCTCCTCAACCATTTGCCAAGATTGCTGGCCTGCCACTTCATTATCTTGCAGGATCTTCGGGTGGAGAGTGACTAGGAACACTGGAGGCAACAAATACTGCAGCGGTACAAGGAGAGAACCAAGCGAGAAGAGGAAGAACGGGATACCAGCTGGAGACGTACTCCCGACAACCAATGATTGCATGAACATCCTTTTAATGCCCGTACAGCCTAACAAAGACAAGAATTGAGTACCAATCGAGCAAGAAACTTAGGAAGAGAAGGTTCGACGATCACTCAGGCTATAGGAGAAAGAAAATAGACGATGAAGACTAAAGGAAATTGACAGAGAAATCCATGAAGATATAACTGAAATAAATAAATCCATTACAAGAGCACACCAGAACCTGGTTGGAATTGACCGATCTATCATAAGAGCACACCAAAGTCCTCTTATGCTTGATATCTTCATGTCTATCAATTGGTGTAGGGCTGCCATCAATGGGTGATAACATATCATTGACTTTCTCATAATCAAAAGCTCCTATCTCATGAGAATGATGGGTCATAATGTTGTTGTCTTCAAACAAATCAGTAATGATATCATGCCATTGTATAGTGTCTTCTTCATCATGTGTAGCCAAAACACTAGTGGCTGCTCCACTAAGTAAATAATCAACTTTCCCGTCCCCCTTTTTGTCTTCATGTAGCTGCTCTAATGTAGCTGGTTCGTCTTGAGCCATCACGTGTTCTTCAATCTTAAAGTCATCATGAAGTGTCATGTGCTCAACATCTTTATCCATTCTGCTCTCCTTAGGATCAGCTGTATGCTGGTCACTAACTACTGAAAATTCATCATAAAGACTCTTAGATGTTTCACTTGTAGATACATCATGCTGCTCCCTCTTTTGGTCTTGCGATGTAGACCCTTTAAAAATGGATGCCATATACTGTGTGAATCCTGGTTGTGAAGCCAATTTATCCATCCTTTCCTGACTCTGTCTTAATTCTTAAATCATGGCATTCAACTTTTTAATATCCTCTTTGGAAAACATGGTGTCCAACTGAAATAGCTGATAACAAATTTGATTACCCAACGGGCTGGCAAGAACTTTGGCTCTGATACCACTGTCATGTCCCTTGCTAAATTTGATGTAAACTTGCTGATTTGAACCCTGGGAATTTTGTCAAACACTTGCCAAGCAAAATCTGTACTTGCTGTGTCATGTCCCCCGAATTAGTAGCATTGCAATACGAAGCATAGAAAACGAGATAAACAAAATACATGTCAAAGACATTAACTATTTTATCATAATTATAAGTATTAAATTTAATGTTGTAATACCAAAATATAAATATTAGCAATCTCATTATAATTATGATTACCAAAATAATATTACAATTATGATTATAAATATAATAGATATTATAATATACATGTCATTAAACGAACATATATTGTTTAGTAATTACTATAATAATAATAAAGAAATCATAAAAGAAATAGTACTGAAATATGTGACTAAATAAACAAATGGCAAATATAAATACAAATTTAAATATTATTATAATCAGTATAATATAATAAATATTAAATAGAGTATATAAAATCAATATTAAAATAAATAACCATTAAAAATAAATGTCTAAATTTAATATTATTATAATCCTAATTATTTATATATATATATATATATATTTATTTATATTTATATATATATTTGAATATGTTACAATCAAATCAAAATATAATAAACAAGAAACATTTAAAATATATAAAGTATGCTAATAGCTGCAAACATAAGGCAGCGATTAAGTCATGAAGGAAGGCAGCGATCTAAACAAGAAGGCACGACTCCACCTTGAAAAGGCATCTCCTCTCCAAAGTGGAAGATATAAGATAAGGTAAGACAAGGGGAAAGGAGGAGAATATTACAAGAATATTACAATCAGCAAAACATTAAAACCCAGTCTCTAATAATTATCTAAGATCATCGATGGGAGTAAAGAAAAGGAAACAAGACAAATAAAATAAGTAAAATAAAGAACATACAAGCAGATCGATTAGAAAATTGGGAAGATAAAAGGAAAGGGTAAGTAATGTGTTACGTTTTAGAGTGTATTAAATAATCTAGTTACTCTATCATTTCAGATTATATTGAATTATATATATATATATATATATATATATATATATATATATATATATATATATGATATGCATATTCAGGTCAAGATGGGTATTCTAAAGATTATATATATATATATACACACACACACATAATTTATGATTATACAATAATGATACTTATTATTAAGCCTTATAAGTAATGATGACAATTTAATATAAAAGTAGAATTGTCCTCATAAGGTTGAAGGAGGCGAGTAAGGAATCAAAAAACATGGAGAGATACGACAACTCAGGTGATGTACTCACTTAGTAATAATATTTAGCATATTTTGGGATATAAGAAATTGACATAGCTAATCTAATGATTGGTGTAATGCTTTCTTAGTGTTATCATGATGAAATGATATTAATATGGACTTAAAGAATCAAATGATAAATGAAATGTATTTAATAGTTGCTAGACTCATTAATTGCATTATAATGAGCCTCTTTGGATACACTATTAGGGGATAACACATAGGATAATAATTTAAGGAATCCACTCATAGGACTACATTTAGATTTATTTGATGCTGAATCTTATATTCGATAAACTGCATTATTATGATTAGAAAATAAGATCATAAGAATGGACATGAATATATTAATTGGCTACACCTACTTGTCTATAGTTGATACATTTCCTTAAATACATCTCATTTGGTTATATGCTCATGCTTATACTCATAATGCATAATGAATATAGATGAAACTATAATAAGGGCATTTTTATTTGATTGTGTAAAGATTGTCTGCTATGTGCTTGTAAACCTATTAGGATAGGTGAAACATGGGTGAAGTGGATTGCCTAAAAACCCCACTTTCAGCCCCTTAGGCCCTAGACAAGGGATTGGGCTTTGCAGCCCCTTAGGCCCTTAACAAGGGATTGGGCTTTGCAGCCCCTTAGGCCCTTGACTAGGGATTGGGTTATAGAAAGATGGGGGTCCCACCTAGGTCTCTGCCCCTTAGGCCCAAGATACGGGATTGGGCAAGAGAAGGTGGTAGGCCTTAGGCCACTTGGACTCTATGGTTCCTCTCCCCTAATAGGACGAGTGTCTTCCGAGGTGTTGCCATGAGTGGAGTATGTAGGTACTAAGCCCCTAGGCAAGAAGGATTGTGATGGACAACCTCTTGAGTTTACATGAGGGCTTCAGGGCAGATCCACCTATGGCACTCCTCTTATGTTTTCATTATTGCTTTATGATTATGAATATATTTTGGATATCAAGATATTATTGCTAACAGATATATGTGTATGTGGAAATGTTGTTAAATTGGTGAATGCAGATTTCAATCTAGGATTATTTCATTTGAAAAACACATTCCTTTTTGAAAGAAGAAACCCTAAATCTAATCAACAATCGAATTCTGGGGCAAACAAGCAAATTCAAGAGCAAGGCTAGGTATGGGACATTACATGCTGATTGAGGTTCTTTTCGGTATTTTGTAATGTAAGTAATGATTTTATGCATTCAATGGACTCAACTGAACATGTGCCAAAGACTGAAATGTATTTAAGATGTAATGCAATATATATGTAATGCAAAGAGTTAGTTGATATGCATCTACAACCAAGGGACATTAATGCGAACACTTGGCAAGCAACTTAATGACTGCAGTCTTTATGAAAAAATGCAACTACAACAATGAGCATTATGTCAAACACTTATTATGCAAACTAGTCATGCAAATAGTAAGCTACAGTCTTCAGTCATTATGTCAAACAGTTGACATGCAAAATTTCTTGTGCAAATCAAAGCTACAGCAAAAAGGTAATAAGTCAAACACTTGTTATGCAAAGTATTGACAAACATAAAAGATCAACAATGCAACTCCTTCTCCTTATTATTTAATGCAAGCTGAGTACAACTGTTTACATAAATTTGCCAAGACTCTTGGCTTGCAAGTCTCCAATGACATGCAACGACAACTTATCAATGGCAGGAACCTATCAGTCTCATATAATCATGCACAAAATGTGATAAATGAACCTGTGATATTGGTTGATGAGAACTGGTAGTTAAGTAGAAGACTTGGCTGCAATTTTATGAGCCTTCACCAAGACAATCGAACCCTTAGTTGTGCCGCCCCTGTTCTGAACTTGCTGCTTCAAGTATAAAATCGTAGCAGCTTGTATTGTCTTCAAACAACTCTCAATATCAGCACCTAGACCCCTAATATGCAGCGCTCCAATACCCACTTGAAATCGATGCAAGATGTGGACTGTACATGCAAAAATCTGAATACTAAGAAGGAAGATCGAACCTTGTATTTGCAACAATAACCCTTCACAATTGCTGATGATGGAACCCATGATTCACCAATAAAATCAGAATATTTCCCAAGCAAAAATCGTCCCAACTCCAAACTGAAATAAGCTTCAAATTGATGCCAAAATATTCTCCAATGCAATCCTTCAATTATCCTTCACAAGTTTGGCCCTTGGGCACTAAATTTGCTCAAGTTGAGAAGATTGGAATATCTCCTCCAAATCGACCAGCTAGGTTTGGTATTTCACAAACTAAACCGGAAACTCTCCAATGCAAGCACAAATAGAAACCCTGGATGGATTTCTCACAATTCCAAATAGGGTTGGTGTTGCACAACCGAAACCGGTACCTTAGAGTCTTCAAACCCTCAGGCAAATTGCTAAGCATTCAAGCTCACCAATGTAGTAGAAAAGATGTCAACAACCAAGATGCCCAAATGCAAAGACAAAAAGCTCCTTATAAAGAATTCTCATCAAGTGTCCAAGAAACTTCTAGAATAAAATATTATTTTATTCACTTAAGTGACTTTATGATTTACTATTTTATTTAGTCACTTTATTAAATCAATTAAACATAAAGTCATCCTTAAGATATTATTTATTAGAATAACTTTATAAATAATTAATCTAATATCTCCACTTTATTTAATTAAAATAATCAATTAAGCTATCATTTTGATATATTATTACTTTTGGCTGTAAGAGACCAGGTGTCTCTCAACCCAACCACAGACTGAGAATGCAAGGTTTTTGTTTGTTTTCGTTGTTTTTTGATTTTTTTGAAGTTTTTGCAGGAAAGTAGAATGGTGCGATTTTTGAGATAAAATGCTATAAGACTCATAATAAATTCATAGATAATAAATGATGCATCAAATAGCTTCCCAAAGGATGGCGAATGTTTTTATTAACCTTCTAGACACATACAATGAAGAAATACGAACATGCAAGAAAAAGGCAACACTTTTATTCAAGGAAAACCTGGTTATTTGCAGCCGCCAGAATGAAGAAGTACAGTACGACCAACTTCAAATCCCTAAGTCTCCAGCCTCGAGAATAGTGCAAAATGCTCCAGAGTTCTAGGCACCTAATCTGGAGAAGTCAAAATGCAGAAAGGCAAGGCGTTTTATCCAGAGGAAGAAAGACGTCCTTTCAGCTATGGTACGGCCTGCCAGCAACAATAAATATAGCCGTATTATCCTTGGAAATCGTGCCAGATAAATAATTCAATCAGCCGTTCAAGAATATCACTTTCCTGATGAAAAATCGAATCAAGTTATGAATCTCAACTTCACATTTAGCTCTGTATGACTCCTGTGTGAAGCCACTCTGTTGACAAGCTTAAACTAGTATTGCACATTCTCAGTATGTCTAAGCCACTCTGTTGACAAGCTTAAACTAGTATTGCACATTCTCAGTATGTCTAATTCTGAAGAGGGAACGTTCTCCAGTATCCAATGATTTGCAGAAACCCTTGTTTCACAAACCCCAATGCTCTTAGAGAGAAATAAAGACAAATTAGAATAATCATGAATGAATGAGTTCGATTTGCCTTGTGAAATATATAACTCTTCTCAATAAGTCAACCTCTCTTCAAAAAGCAATTAATGAGCTTTTAAAATATTAATTAAATCGCCCTTTATTGACTTAGCCAGAATAATTAAATAATGGCGTCCCCTTTTGATGAGTAATAAAATACTCATTTAATATTATTCGCCTCTTTATTATAAAGTATCAATACTTTATAATTTGTCATTAAATAATTATTTTAATTTTTCATTAAAGTGACTTTATATTATAAAGTCAAATTAATAAACCTTTAATAATTATTAACTGCCCCCAATAATCACTGTTTGGTCATCAATTCATCAAACTGGGTTGAACTGAGCTGACCAACTGAATCAGGTGCCCTGCTAAAAATAGCAACTCCTGCTTGTCTAACTTACTATAAATAGTAAGTATTTGTAAATCACTCTGAAAGTGTCTGCCAAGGCCCAAACCTCAATCAACTGCTGGAGTAATGTTCCCAAACACTGGATAACTGCCTCAAGTGATCCTCTAAACACATCTGCCAGCCTACGAGGATCTGAATGATAGGCTAACCCCTGAAATAACTGTACTGCCTAGGAAGGGGACATTACAGACAACTTAATCAATTAATTTAATTAAATCACCATACTTCCAATTCAGGGACATGACAATCCTCCCTTCCCAAAGATTGCTTTACCTCAAGCAATCCGCAACTGCCAATCTAGCTCAACTGCCACATCATCAAAAGCCTGAATGGAGAATCATCTGCCACTGTCCACCAACCACCTAGATCCCAAGTGATTCTGAGAAGAACTCCAACCAACATCCTCTGAATATAGCTAAAGCTCCCGTCAATGTGAAGTCCTATCAATCTATGAGGCCAACTATCCAACAAGAGAATTCTTGGATCCCAAACCTGTATATTTGCCCCACCATGCTGACTCCAAGTACTACAATAATAATCCTCATGCATCCAACTCTCCAAAAACAATCTCCACTTGGATCACATGAATAAACTGGAAGTCCATCCATTTCATCAACAATGGACTTCCACTGTGCCACTCTGATACCCCCTAGAGTCCAAGCCTCGAACTCCTGCTGCTGGAAACACCCAAATGTAGAACTCACCAAAGAACCCCTATTGACCTCAAGCTCTTGAGAGAGCTTAACAACTTCCCCTTGTTTCCTCATCAAAGCATCTGAGTATATACTATATCTCAACAAGGTTAAGAAGGTGGTCACGATCTGAAAGAAGGTTCAAATAATTTGACTTCATTATCTCGAAACCTTCTATGATAACCTACAAATCATCATGAGAAAACTCTTCTCCAATCCCCTTTTATCTTCTCTCTAACTGAACTACCCAAAGATGATCCTCAATTTGTTTGTGCATCCTGTCATGATGAGATACTGCTGCAATAATCTCATCCTCATTCACCTTCAACTGAATCTCCAAGCTGTGAAGACTAATCTCATCCTTATCAAGCTCATTACCATTATTAGAACAATGTGCATTTTCAGATTCATCCTCTCTTTGAATAAGGAATCTTCTAATGTTATCTATCCTTTTATGCCTTGCTATGTTGATGAGATTGACCTTTTCTTTGACTTCTTGAAGATGTTGTCTTGCATTGGCAGCCACTAATTTAGCCTCTTTGGCTTTTTGTATCCATTCTTCATTCATCTTTTCGGACCTCTTTACCTCTTCCATGTCAAAATATACAAACTCAGTCCTCTTATGCATGATATTTTCATGTCTATCAATTGGTGTAAGGCTGCCATCAATGGGTGATAACATATCATTGACTTTCTCATAATCAAAATCTCCTATCTCATGAGAATGATGGGTCATAATGCTGCTGTCCTCGAACAAATCATTAATGATATCATGCCATTGTATAGTGTTTTCTTCATCATGTGTAGCCAAAACACTAGTGGCTGCTCCACTAAGTAAATAATCAACTTTCTCTTCCACCTTTTTGTGTTCATGTAGCTGCTCTAATGTAGCTGGTTCGTCTTCAACCATCGCGTGCTCTTCTTCAATCTTTTAAGTCATCATGAAGTGTTGTGATGAGCCTAGCCTAAGCTGACTCAAAAACTCTTCTTTGTTCCCTTGAAATTTTGTCAAACAATTCATATGCAAGCTTCTAGCTTGCGGGTCTGAGTTATCAATCTGATATAAATGTTTTTAAATGCTATCCAATGCATTATAATGCTTGCAAATGACTTCTATGATGATTAGGTAAGGTCCTAGATGCAATGCAGATTTCCTTTGTATTTCTCAAATGTGGTAGATGAAGTTCCATGCGCTAAATATGCAGTTACAGCCTTTAGACATTATGTCAAACAGTTGGCATACATCCTCTTAAACATTTCAAATGGACAATTACTCAAATAGAGAACTCCCAACTTCAAATATATTATTGATAATGCAACCTTCTACAATGAAAATGAGAGAAGATGCCAAGACTCTTGGCTTACATCCAAAATATTATTCTTAATAAAATCTGATACAAAATGTGCACCTACAATAGCTAACATAAATGCATCTACGATGATCATAAAGTTTATACAAATCTAAAAGGAACTTGGAACATGCAGTCGCCTTGAGTCTATGATGAAGAAGCAAGCCATATATTGAATGATGATGACCTCTTAATGCCAGATCGAACCTCAAACCCAGCCGCCCCTGTTCTGAAGAAGATATTTTTTATTAAATTGTGGACTGCCTCCAAGTGCCAACATGAGCATCTAAAATGATCTCCACTCCTTTGTGGTCCAAGCGCCACCTTTAGAGCATGAAATTGATGAAGATAAGAGCCTAAAAGATGGAAATCGTGGTATCCTGGTTGACTGCAAAGTGCAAACTATATCAGATTGGCCTTGGATTAATCTGTCGCTAATGGCGCTTCCTAAAACAACCTCCCAGCACCTCTAGCAAGTCGCCTAGCCTTCAAGGAAGAAGCGCTCCCACTTCCAATGTAAATCGCACCAAGGATGGGCTGCTTCATACAAATCGTGGTTCCCAAAATGCAAACTAATGAAGTCTGAAGTAAAAAGTCAGAATTCTGGAAATGACTGAATGCTGCAAGTTGATGAAGACTTGATCACCAAAATATCTCCAACAATCTTCCAATCGAACTTATGCAAAGAATTGGCCCTTGGCCACTAATTTTGAACCAATGAAAGAAATGAAGTATTCTTTCCAAACTTGCAACCCTTCAAGAGATCTTTCACTCCCTCAGTTATGCTATCAATAGCAAGTTTTCGTTTCCTATGATCAAAGAAGAAAACTGCGAAAACCCTAGGCTCCACAATAAAAATTAATCAAAATAATATTCATCAACTGGATGTTGAAAATGAGCTCTTTGTACCCAAAATTAATTTTTTTGGCATTCTGTGTAAATTGAGCTAAATCTTGTTAAAATGCCATGTTAAGTCAGTTTTAGGTCAAACCAATTATAGAATCTTGATGGGTTTCTGTCAAGGAACACATGTGCAAAATTCCGAAATTTTGAAAATTAGGGTTTTTCCCCTATTTTCAGGGAAATCCCCCGAAAATAGGACCTTCCCAGAAATGATCGAAAACGATTTTGATAGGCTTAAAGGGCTTCACGATCACATTGGTCAAGTCAGAATCATCAAAAGACATGTTTTACTCTGGTGGGTCTATTTCTCTTTTTCAGGAACAAAGTTAGGAGTTCCACAGCCATTAATGGCAGATTGGCCAGTACCAGGTGCTGAAAGCTAAGCTTCAAAAGCTTCAACGACGCAACCATGGCGGAAAAGGTCGAAAAAGATGCTGTTTGATGAAGGAGATTCCTGAAAGTGAAAAAGGTCAAAATTTGACTAACTCTGGAGATGTTACGAAGGGGAGAATGCTCACATGTTGAAAAGGCGCCTTTTTCAAGCAGGGGCGCCCATGATCTTTGAAGGTCAAATAAAGTCAGTAAGATCATCCGAAGCAGTCATTCTCGGCGTTTGATTGCTGGCTCAACAGTGAAACGAACATCCCGATCATCTGATGAATAGATCACAAGCAGCTGCTGAAAGCAAAAAGAGGCAGTTGAGGAAATATCAAGAAACCACAGTTAACGGCGAAGTTATAAGGAAAAAGAGCCTTTTCAAAAGAAAGGCGCCCTTTCTTTTGGACTTCCAGATGCTGACCAATGACAAAAGGCTTCCTAGGATAACTTCTCAGCCCAAGTAGATCTCAGAAACGCAACTGCAAGCATCAACATCTGTCAGAGCAGTCAACGGATAATCAAGATCAAAGTAGGCAACTTTCCAGATGAAAACAATCCAGCTAAAAGGCAAAAGCGCCCTTTTCAAGGAGAGGCGCCTGAATAAAGGAAACCCTACCTGAGATCTGACCAAGATGCCTATTTCGCTAAGCAGAAAGCTAGAACTGAAGGGACATCATGGGCATCCACTCTCATCCCAATCTAGAAATCCAGCCAAGGCACTGATATCATTGCAAATAAGCTGAAGAACGAAGATTGAAAAATCACTAAGGCATTGGCAAAAGCGCCCTTTCTTGGGAAAGGCGCCCATTCTTTTGGAGCCCTAAACTCAGTTTTTATCAGGCAGTCTCCCAAGCACTTCTTTCCAGTATGGATCCAGCTCCGCAGTGAATGTGTCCGTGACGTCTCAGGGTCAACAAACAACGCTAGATTCAGGATCAAACAGGGGGGTTTCAGGAGAGAAAATACTAAAAAACTTGCAAAAGATGAAAAGGGACGCCTAAAAGAAGTCAAAGGTCATTTGTTGACTAAAGTCAAAAGCTTTTTGAGTTAAAGTTGGCTAAAACGCTCCACGATTGGTGGAATTCACCTTTTTAACTTCAGATCAAACTCAAATCACCTTTTGAGCTTGTGTTAGGTCCCCAAATTTGTGGATCTGAAGCACAAACATATATATTCAAGGAGATGGCGTCCCCTTTTCATTATTTCATTACAGATTCAAAGATAAAAACAGCCACAAGCTCTCAAGGACGCCATTGAAGATCTGAAGGAGGTTTTCATCCGTTCTTCATTTTTATTTGCAGATCTGAAGCAGGAAAAGATTGCCATTTTGAGGATTGGGTCAGAGATAGTTTTTTGAAGATCAGATAAAACTTCCAATCCACCTTCTAACTTTTTCCTCTCTTCTTGTCTTAGGTTTTCTTGCATCTGACAGAAAAAGCAACAGGCTGCATCAGATCAGATCAACTGGGTATATTCAGCATCATTTTCTGGAGAAACCCATCTCGACAAATTTTCCAAAATCAGCAAACTTGCTGCCCCTATTTTTGGGGGTTTTTCCGAAAAAGTTTCAGAATCCAAATTCTGAGGAACTGGGTTTGTTCAGCATTGAAGCACGAACAAAACCCATGTGCCAGATTTTTCCGGAAAAATACTTCTCGGCAGGGCGCTATTTTTAAGGGTTTCCGAAAATCATCTGAACTAGGTCAAGCTTACAGTCAATCTTCAAGTTTTTCAGGATGCAGTACTCGCAGGTGCAATACGAGACCAAGACGGTCTTACTCCATGATTACCTGAAAACAGTTGACACAAATCTGCACCAAGTAAATCCGGTGGTCGATTTGGAGCAGCTAGAAGGCATGAATCAAATAACATTGCAGAATATCGAAGAATCCGGGTTGCTACAGGCCGCATCAATTCCCATCACATTACAAAGCGTAGAGCTTGTAATCGCTTGTATCAAGCATTACAACCCTACCACCAGAGAAATCAGAGCAGCAGATGGAAGAATTGTTTGCAGTTTAAAGCCTCAGGATATCGAAAGATGTTTTGATATTCCATCACATCCTAATAGCAAAGTCATATCATTGACGGAATGTGAAAAAGCATTTGAGACAGCTAAGGACAAATGTCAAAGGATTATGGCCGAAAAATGGCTAAAGTGACAAAGGCAAACTTGCCTAAGCCGTTGGGACGAGGAGAATGCAAAGATGAGTACGCAGTGTTAATCACTCTACTCAATAGAAGCACTGGAGAAGAAGATGGTCGTCAATTTCAGCCATGGATGTACTATGTCATCGCTAAAATCATTGGCAGAAGGGAATACTATGCCTGGGCCACTTTGATCAGTGACACACTCCACCGACAAATCACTAGGTATCTGGAAGCTCATAGGTTCCACATGTGCTCTTACCTGGTATACTTGATCGCCTTCCAAGGTGAATTCAGTTTATTGAACAATGTAGGAACCTTAGGTGTGCAGAAGGTTCACGAACATTTCACACGTCTTGAGTTTACTCAAGCGGGAAGGCACTTCAAGAGGACAAGTGATCACTTCACTATGCACACAATACGTGAGCTTAACCATGAGATGCACGTGCGCATTTCACAGACAGCCAGAGAGGCAATGGCGGATTGGGCAGATTGGTTCATCCAATTTCCTACGTTCTCCTACATACGCGTGTATGGCTACATTGGCCACCCTGCCATGCTACCAAGATACCCTTCAGATAGGGTAGTCTTCATGGAATTCCTGAGATAGTTGTCCGAGGTTCATATCCACTTGCGCTTGAAGAGGAAGACAGCTGTTAACTTTCCCGTTGAAATGGGACTGTATAGATGTGGATTCGCGGCAGATGCTAAGATGATGAGTCAAGAAACAGCGAGGTTTAACCTCAAGTATCCCATTGATAGAAGATCCTATGATCCCAGGGGACTCTATGCAGCACACCTTGAGCAACACTCGTCACATAAGTCTTCTATGGAAGATTATTGGGTGAATTGTAAAGACGAGTATGAAGTGCGGAGAAGGAACTACAGCAGATTCAGACTCACACAAATTGCTGATTTCATGTCAGCAGACATTGAGGGCCTATCAGATGATGAAGGAGAAGTCATTCTCCCCTCATTCTTCGCAGATTCAGTTGACTCTCAATCACTCCCGAGAGTGGATTGGTATGCCAAAGAAGACACATCTATAGAAGAAAGAACGAGTAGAGTGGTTAGAAATAGCCAACTCTATCTCGACAGCAAGAAGTCTAGGAAGGTGATACCAGAGAGAACAGAGCCGCCACAGGTTCAGTCTACACCACCTTCCACTTCAAGAAGGAAACCTAGACAGAAACAATGGTGCAATCCTCCCCAAGGGATGAGGATGTCAAAACCAAGAACACAGAGGACACCAGTTGAGAAAGCCACACATAGTCCTGACATAATCATGGGTATTGCTGCCCCAGAACAAAGAGTAGAGACTGCTATCCCTGATTCAGCAGAAGTTATCACAGAGGAACCAGCAGCAGTAGTTGTTGAAGAACCAGTGGCTGAGCCAATGGCAGAAGCAACGACAGTAGAAGCAGCAGCAGAGACGGTGCCTGTTATGGAAACAGAACCGCCTACATCACCAGTGTCACAGTATACACAAGTCCTCATCGACTTGGATTCGCCACCGAGAGACATTGCTCCAGCACAGTCTCACACATCTAGCGTTCAAGGGCCTCACGTCCCTCCTAGTGAAGTTCGCCGAGATTCTATTTGGCTCGAAGGCTTCCTAGGAAGGAAGAGGGAGAAACCCTCTTATGAACTTGACTTTACCGAATTCGACCACGTCTCACAAGACATGCCGGCGAAAAGGTTGAAGAATCAAGTTCACATAGAAAGGAATGCAGAATGTGAGATCATCATAGAGACTGCCGCTCCACCAGTAGAGAAAAGCATACACGAGGTTGAAGTAGAGGACTACACTTTGTCTCAACTTAACCTCGGGAAGACTACACGACAGGTGGAGGCGGATCTTCGCGGAATAGCTTCGGTGAGCGCACAAGAAAGAATGGCCAAGGATGGTAAAGAAAAGGCAGCCTTAAAGGCTGAAAATCAGAAACTGAGGTCTTACATAACCAGCTTGATACATGGCACACCAAACGTCTCAGCCTTACCAGCAGGACTACTAGATCTCCCCGCCGAACGGAATCATCGGCAATTGTTAACATTCGGCAAACACTTGAGAAATCAGGTGGAAGAGTTTGTTCTCAAGGGTAGATGCGTACTGGGAAACCTATACCAGTTACGAGATAGAGCACATGAACTTCGTGTGGAGATCAAGCAGTCGGAACAAAGGATTGCAGAAAAGAGGCTTGAAGACGAAAGCACAATTGCAGATTTGCAATTAGCATATCAATCAGTATACTCTGAGGAAAACAAGCAACATCTTTTTGCTTGGAAGGAACAATTAGCGTACAAGGTGAAAGCCTACGACGCTCATTCAGTAGAGATGATTGATTACAGAAGGGTGGTTGCCACTATTATCAACTTCGCAAGAATGTTGGTAATATCTTTCCCTTGCATGGAATATCAGCGTGAAGGAGGAGAATATGTCGAGTTGGTGACTGTACAGAACCAGTTTAGAGATGTCATCCGCAGTACCTTTCTTGATGATCCAGAGGGTTGCAAGCTGGCTAAGGTAGCAGCTTTATCAACCAAGTTAGAAGAGGCAGCATCTCAATGCATTGACTTCGGAAATCAGCTCACAACGGGTGAGGTCATGCTCCGACGCCACGTCATCATCCTACAGAGCATTAACTCCCCAGAAGCTGATGAGGTCAATCAATGGATTGAGACACTGTTGATTAATGGCGAGCTATAAATGCACCAAAGAAGGACGCCATACACCCTCCAAGTGGCATTCATGAGACTTGAGTTGACTTGATGCTTCTTTCCAAGTCAACTCAAGATGCTATTAAATGTAGTTGGAGTTAACTTGATGCTTCTTTCCAAGTTTAACTCCACTTTCCTTAAATCATGCATTGTCAGATCCCACTGATTAAGGATGTCTGATTGGCTTCCATGATCCGTGGATCTTAAGATCTCCACTAAATGTGGATGTCTATTTGGAGGGATACTTACATTAAAGTTCACCCTTAGTTTACTTTCAGTCAACTGAAGTAGTTTCCAATTGACTCTTTGTTTTACTTTGATTAGCTGAGTAGCTTTCCGATTAAGCGCTTGTTCCCCCTTTTTAGAATAAATCTTGCTAATTGATTGGCAAAGAACTCATTATTAACTCCAAGGAAGTTACGGGGTTACCCTCCTTTGAGTTCTATAAATAAAACCTTGGGCTCATTATTTGTTTAACCTTTACTTGCTGTACGGAATTCTTTGCTTCATTGTTGCCAACAAACTTTGAAGCGAATGTTGACCTCTTGGATGAGAGT
The DNA here is from genome assembly GCA_007258455.2 of Sequoia sempervirens. Lineage (NCBI taxonomy): Eukaryota > Viridiplantae > Streptophyta > Pinopsida > Cupressales > Cupressaceae > Sequoia > Sequoia sempervirens. The sequence continues at coordinate 38,193 of VDFB02336617.1, forward strand.
TCGTTGGACGATTGTAATTGTGCACGATTTCGTGCCTTTGCTTTCCCAACTTTTGTAGTTAGTTGATGAAGCATTGAAGAAGAATATCAGAAGGCGCTTGCATTTTGATCATCTTATTTGAGTTATGTCTACGTCCTGTGTTTAATAGCTTGTTGTCTCATTTCCCTCCTCGGATAGGAGTCCCTCCTCCTTGGATATTTGTTATTGACAGTTGTCGTTTGATGTTGTTCAATGTGTTGACTTCCAAGCTATACTTTGGATAGGAGTCCCTCCTCCTTAGCAAGCTCGTTAGCCAAGGCATCGTGATTTTGTTGTTTCTAGTAAACTATTTCTTAAGCTCATACCTCGGATAGGAGTCCCTCCTCCTTGGCAGATCTCGGATCTAGTTTACCGTGTAGAGTGTTTGCTTGTACCAACCTTATCCCGGTGTATACCCGAGAGTTCAGAGCCTCGGTCATATCCTCTGGAGACGGTGAATTCAAGTGATCCAACCATCCCATTCCCGCTCCTTTACCCTCATGCTCATTCATCTTGAAGGTGTGGATAGATAGAAGCCCTAGTTAGTAAAGTAGTTGAGATCTGCGAGAAACCAGGAGAAAAGCAGCTCTGACATTGTGTTTATGCACCCTTGTGTCCTGCCTGAAGCATAAAAGATAGGAACTTTAGTTAACATTTCCCTTCCTTACGCATTGCTCCCAGCAGAGAGGGACTTCTCCTCTTTAAATAACGAAGAAGTGTTGCAAAACATTTGAAATAGCTGAACGTTTACAATCAGCACTCGAGAGGTGCTAATTTAAAAGCGTAGCGAATTCTAACAATATATATATATATATATATTACTATCGGGAATGGTAGACAGGAAGCAAATAAAGATTATTGGCGCTGTTCAAAGGAACCCGATATCGGGCTGAGACCATTCAAATGCACTATTTTCATATTTTTGTTACTTATCTTGCATTTGCGGGTGTGTTCGTTCGCGTGGGATATTCACGGGAATACATCGTCGGAGCCTATAGTTATGTGGGAACCGAACGGGACTATGCATATTATTGCTTTCTGAGTCCAAATCTATCAGTGCCTTGAGGATTTACAAATACATTAATCTCTGCAATGTCGGAATAACTTCAAAGTAACATTGTCGCTGTTATTGGAGAATATTCAGGATTGCATTCAGTTGTCGTTCAAATCATGGGTAGGAGTATTGTGATTGGGTTGTTGGTACATATAATCTGTTGCTTGAAGATTTTCTGAAGGAGATCGTGCATTCAAGACAAGCTTGAGGCCTGATCATATATCGATGTGTGGATTCCAGCACTACTGGGCGACAACCAAGAGCATCAATATTTATTCCGATATTGTTTCAAGCTGTTAATTATGTTGCAGTTTCAGAGGCTCTTGGTGTGTCTCCATCAGTGTTAGTAGCAAGACTGGTTGTAGATAGTTTGGTCTGTGCAGTTTATTTCACAACATTCTGTGCATTAGGTTCTAGAATACCTCCTGAAATTTCAACAACTGCTGAAGAACGGATCAAGAAGCAAAAGAGATTGCTTTCAAGAAGAGCTTGATGGATTTTGTAGGTTGAAGAATGGAGACACATCTTGTAGCCTTGGGACCGAGTGGATGGCTGAAGACATCTCTTCGAAGAGGAAGAATTAACCTTTAGAGGGAGTTCTATGACTCGCTGAGAATAAGTAAGGGTTGCAGTGTTGCAAAGCCAAATGCTAAATCCTTGAAGGACCTCTTCAGCAGTTGAGATAATAATTGCTCAAGTCAGTCAACCTGGATTTAACATTAGTGGCTCCGCAAACCTATTCAAAATAGAGTGTTCTAGGATGAGGTCGAAGAGGACAGCCCTGTATCTCTATAGAGGTGTATGCTGGAATCCATTTCTCTAAAGCAAGCATTGCAGGCAATCTTAGACAATGAGGTCAGAAGATTGATGCAAGTACTTGAAGATGCAGTTGGGAGCATTGAGAAGTACAAGGCAAGATTCGTGGCTCATGGGTTTTCACAGAAAGAGGGAGTTGATTATGAAGAAACATTTGCTCCTGTTACTCGCTATACTTCCATCATTGCCATTGCTGCATCTAGAGGATGGAAGATTCATCAAATGGATGTGAAGACAACTTTTCTAAATGGTGTGATAGAGGAAGAAGTTTACATCGAGCAACTTGATGGGTTCGAGGTACATGGGAAGGAGTCTTATGTTTGCAAGCTGAAGAAGGCCTTGTATGGTCTTAAGCAGGCTCCTTGTGCATGGTTGAAAGGAATGTGATCTAGTTGGAGTATATTAGTACAAATAATCAAACAGCTGATATTCACCATAACTCTCTTCAAAGTCAACATTGAACCCTTCAAGAAGAAGCTTGGTATGGTTGAAATGTAAGTTGTTTTGAGACTCAAATTGTTTATTTTGTACTAATATGTTTTAAAGATGTTTAATGTGTAAACTCTTTTGTCATGTGAGTGACTCCATGACTGTATGGGCTCGCCCCCTTTGTGTACATTATTGAAAGGTGACGATCTTTCGATAATGAACACTTTGACATTGTAAGGTGACGACTTTACAATGATTAGTTTCATTATCATGATAGATATCATGTGACTTGATATCCGTGGACATGTCATGATAGTATTTTTGGACATTTTGATAGATATCATAAGACTTGATATCAATTTGAAGATCATTATGATCCTTATTCATGGTGGATATGTACATATATCCGTGGATATGCCATGATTTATTTATGGTAGACATCATGTGACTTGATGTCAGTGCACATACCATAATGAAGATGTGTTATGAAGAATGTCATGTGACTTGACACTTTCAAAAGCATACCATATCTTCTGATATCACAAGTTAGGTGATATCACTTTATACTTGATGGAGGTTATCTTCCCTAGCTAAGAGGGAGTGTTGAATAGTGAAGATGTGTTATGTCATGTGACTTGACACTTTCAGAAGAATTTCATATCTTCTGATATCACGAGTTAGGTGATATCAATATGTACTTGATTGGAGTTCTCTTCCCTAGCTAAGAGGGAGTGTTGAAAACAGGTAGCTTCGGTCAGATATAAATAATGATTGCATTCATGCATTATCATTATTTATATCAAATCTCCAATCCTAAGTATAATCTGCTTTATTAAATCGAATGCATATATGTCTTGATTTATGGTTGATGACAAATTGTCGGCTTTGTTAAAGTCGAAGGGATTAAATATAAGAGACATGTGGATTGAAGAGACGTGTCTCTATGAGAAGCATCTCCCTAAATTCGTGCCTCCCTAAATCTTAAAGACGTGTCTTCGTCACCCATATTTATGGGAGTTTTGATCTTCAAAGCAGATTATGGAAATTGATAGATATTCTGCTCTTGTAGATTGAATCTGACCCTGAAGAACTTCAGACTTAGTGAATTATGATTCTCAACAACACTCAATTATTGCCATTGAAGATTGGTTTGTGAGGGGTAGGAAGCATGAGTAATAGCAGCCTTAGTCTAAGATGCAAAAGTTTGTGATAGTCCAAATTTAGAAGCAATGTTAGGAGTAAAATTTGAGTAGTGAAGATGGCACTCTAATAACTTTGAGAATCTACTATTGGGGAGGTCACACAACTCTCTTAAGTGATTCCATGATCATTTGCTTCATCACCATCATGTCATTGGTGTAATGTTCTTTGAGCTCTATCTCAAACTCAAATTCATTCACTTTCAACTTTATCTCTAACTTTACTTCCATATTTTGAAGTTTGGCCAACTTTGGCTCAAAATTAGATATTTTTTGGAAGCATACACCAACCGCTTTTTTTTATTTATTTGTTGGATCCTAAGAATCTCTCAATCACACATCCCTCACTCTATCATAGTTCTTTAATTTAACAAGCTTCTATTCAGCCCTTGTACTTCAATTAATTGGAGACTCCCCTCTACATGTTTGCACGTTTTCTTGCATAGTTCATTTTGTTGTGTTAGCGCTTTAATTTGCAACTTTCAATGCAACAAAAAATAGAACAAACATGCAGTAGAGTTGCTCTTCAAATTAGAAGGTGACGCTCCTTATAAAATAAAAATTAGTCTGCTATGAAAAATATGTACTTGCAATTTAAAATCTTTACAATGTTTTTCTTGGGATTTCACGTTCAAGTTGAATAAACTTTAAATGTGTATCATTTGGGGTTTGTCTAGGGTAAAAGACTAATACACTCTTTCAACAAAGGCAAAGGATTTTATAAGTTTTAAATGAAAATAAATCCTAAGACTAGATGCTTGTGTTATTTAGTTAAAAACAGAGACTAAAAGATGCAAGTACACATGGATTGGATAGGTTCAAGCACATACACATGATGTTACAAATTAAAACACAACAGTTGCATACAAAGCTGCAACTATCAGCATAACACCTATTGCAATACAAATCTTTCAATAATTTTTAAGTTTTAACTCATAATGCACAATAACACATCAACAGTAAATAACAAGCAAAATAGATGTACTAAACACTCTTGAATAAACACTAAATTTCGTAATAACAATCATGAATATTCAGTTAATAGCAGGCGTGACAATTATTATTTGTTATTCTAAGCATAGTTTGCAAACTCGGACTCGCCGCGGAAGCCCAAAAATATGACTCGGACTCAGGACTCGGGACGGACTTGGGAAAAGACTCGGCTAGGACTCGGCAAAAAAAAAACCGTAGTTTTACAAAAAAACAAGAACAAAATTACAAATTAATGCATTTAGAGAACATAAGAGCCTAATTTGATTATCAAACACTCATAATTCAAAGATTACACATGTCATATGAATTATGATCATCAAACACGAAATTTAATCATTCATAGTCATCAAATACTCATAGTTTCAATGTATAACAGCATCATAAGATTATAAATGTTTGCATATAATATTGGCTTCTTTCAACCCCAATTCAAATTGCAGACCTGTATTTCACAAACTTGAGTGTTAAAATGAAAGAATTTTTTTAAAAAAAAAGGGTTTTTAACCCTTTTTGACTCCCAGCCATGCAGGAGAGTCTTGGGTCGGGACTCCCGAGTCCGACCTCGGAACTCTTTTGACTCCGGCCATAAAGAGGAGTCCTAGGTGAGTTCGAGAGTCCGACTCGGGACTGATCCGACCTCAAAGACTCACATGGGATTTTAACCCTTTGACTCCACACCCGCCCAAAGAGAGTCACGGGTGGGTTTCGGGGAGTCCGACCTCGAGGACTCGGCCGAGTCACGAGGTCGGACTCTGAGTCCCAAACCAAGACTCTCTGGACTCGACTCGAGTCCGGAAGTAGCGAAATCGACTTCGGCTTAACCGGACTCCCGAGTCCGCGGCAAGTCCGCCGAGTCCAGCCGAGTCTGCAAACTATGATTCTAAGCACAAAAAGGCACTCATTTAGATTGTTTATAGAGCATTTGCATGAAAATAAAAGAAATAAATTGACTCAACTTTGACTTTTGCTACTATTGGTTGCATGAGTTGCAAGCTATATTACAAATTATCACGTGCAACTACCAATTCAATTGATGATTAAAATTATTACAATTTATCCCTTAATGCTCACATCTCTCACATTGTTGGTTAAAGCATGTTTTTCACACCTTTTGGACACCTTGTGTTGTCCAGTTGCTCAACCTTATGATACAAAAGATGCACAGCAGAATTGATTGGATAAAACAAGCATACATCATGGCCAAAGAGATCCAAATGTTCATCACCGACCACCACATGTCACAAGCCATATTCAAAACATTCTTGAATTTGGAGCTGCTAAAGATAAATGAAACAAAACAAATATATGTTTCCCTTCAGTAATTTGCTTTTTTTTATTTTACTATGTTTTTTCTTTGTTTTTAAATTTTCTTATTTTTATTTTCAAATAGGTTGTTGAGACTTGATTCACCTCCAACACAATCATCTTGAGACAACTTGTGAAGGTGCAGGAAGCACTTTCTAGCATGATCATCAACCAATGTTGGTCCATATTGAGGCTATCAACCCTAAGAGGGCAACGAATATTAAACAAACAATCCTAAATGAAACTTGGAGGGATCTTGTGGAATATCTTCTTAGTCTCATCAAGTCCATCTTAAGCAAGATCTGTTATATTGACACGGATAGCCATGCTTGGAAGAGGTATATGATGGCATTGACTTAATGATTGAGAAGATAAAGACCATCATAAATGCAAAAGAGCAAGATCCTAAAGAAACGTTCTTCAAACAAGTGCTCAAACAATTCTTGTTGAGCAGTGGC